>CAJHQP010001140.1:0-129463 GCA_905132765.1 Moricandia arvensis | reverse complement strand
AGGTTCATAGGTTTTTGTTATTTTATTAATTTTTTTTTTTTTGATTTTCGTGTGAACTCCTCCTATAAACCTTCAATGGACATGCTCTTACATCAAGCCAAACCCCACATCACAAGAGAGGTGTAGGAGTTTGAAGATTCGCTCCTCAACCTAAAAATTTTGGTAGTCCATGGAAAATGGTGATCGTCTTCACTGTATACGGTGGCTGTTCTTAGTTGAAGTGGACCTAATTTTTCTGAATCAAAGCAAATCAAAACATCTAATATCCGTCAAATATGAAACAAATCAAAATATTAAATATTATGGTATTATTTGATATGTGCCTACTATTCAAAAGATATTGTCTGTGACGTCTTGGATAAACTTTATAAGAGCAGCATGGGAAGACCCACCGTCCCTTACTGCCATGTGACTCGTCTCACTCATCTTCTTCACTCTATCTCTTACGTCGCTATCCTGCTTCATCAAGCACATGATTCCTCTCTCTATCTCTTCTGCATTCATCAACTCCGTTCTTACCTCCTCCACGGCCATATATTCTCCTTGAAAATGGTTCCTAATCTCCACCGCTAGCCCCAGCTCCTCGACCATCTCGAATGCGTTCAGCTGTTGCTCAGCATAAAGAGGCCACGTGGCGACTGGAACTCCGAACCATACACTTTCTAGTATCGAGTTCCAACCACAATGAGACACAAACCCTCCAATGGCCGGACTCCCCAACACGGCCCTCTGTGGAGCCCAACCTATAACCTTCCCTATCTCTGCTGTCCGTTCTAGGAACCCTTCCGGAAGAACCTCTTCAAGATTTATAAATTCTTTAGGAGATCCTGACTTTGCACCACGGCGAAGGCACCATATGAAACGGTAGCCACTTCGTTCAAGCGCCATGGCAATCTCTTTAGCTTGTTCCTCATGGAAACCTCCCATGCTCCCGAAGCATAGGAAACAACGGATCTGTGTGGCTGGTCATCCAGCCACTGCAGAACTTCCGTTTGGTTATCTTCAACCAAACCTAGACCGACCGGTCCTACTGCATACACAGTAGGAAGAGGACTATCTCCACCGGAGAGGAACTTCACAGCTTGAGGCTCCAACTCAGCAAACGTGTTTATCAAAACACCCTTCGTTTCTTGGAATCTTCTCGCGTGGCTCAAAACAACAGGTAACCACTCCTTGTTTAGTATCACGGAAGGGACGCACTTCGCCGGTAAAGGACAAGTTAGAAATGGGACTTCTAACTCAGTGGGCGAGTTTTTCAACTCGCCCACGTCGTACTTCTCAACGTCGCAAAGATATTGCATATGAACTTGCAAGCCAAGAAACGCTGCACTGGAAGGATAGAAGAGGTAACTTGGAACGTCGAACTCGTTTGCAACATCGATCATCATGGTGCAGAACATGTCCACCACGAACCCAACAAGCTTACTCAAGCCGGGTCGGGCCGGGTCATTAAGTTCAGCTACCGTGGCTTTCACAACCGGTTTATAACTGTCCATATATGATTGTAAACTCGACTCAGTGTCAGGAGAGTTTGATCTATCTGCATCGGATAGGACGATGAAGCGTAGGCGGTCTATAGACGTAGAGGAGAGAGAAGAGATGTAGGAGGAAAGGGTTGGGGTATGGAGTTTTTTCCTGGAAGGGATGATGATGAAGGTGATGGAGAGATGGTCATGGCCGTGGACGAGGAGCTTAGCAACCTCCACTAGTGGTCGGAGGTGACCATGAACAGTTGATGGTATGAGAACTAGCTCTAGTTTCATTTTGTTTCTTCAGTATTGGTTTAGTAGATGGAAAAAGTTCAACGAGAGTATGTTCTTGGGGAAACGCTATTCTTTATAGTTACAGAGTTGTACAACATTTGGCTTCTAAACATTCTAGCCGTGAACGAAAACTAAAGGATTCAATCATTCACTGATATCTGTCTATACTCTTTTTTTGTCGACCACATATATTAATAACTCTATTAATAAAGCCCTTTGCGCCAAAGATTACAACAAGTTTAAGTTGGATTAAGATAATCCATTACAAATCAAGTCTAATTAACACATTCATCGAAAAGGATAAGATCAATCTAATAACCAACCACATGTCCTAATAATGTGTGGATCATACCAAAAAATATCATTCACCATTGTAAAACTTTGTTTATAAAGAAATGTGGAGAACGCTTTTGGAAAATAATTATTGAACAGTATACATGGTTCTTTTGACCCAAAAAAAAGAACAGTATACATGGTTCTATTCTATAAGTATTTTAAGGTTAAAAAAAAGAGAGTATTTTTAAGGTTTGTAGATATTATAAATTATTGTTTAATATGTAATGGTTAGAATAAAATCAAACCATAATGAAAGAAAATGAAGTTCACACTCCTCTCATACCAGTTTGTTATTAATACCTTGTTTGCGCTCATTGAGTAGTTGAACCCAATGTTCGCCATTGAGAATAGTTTTTTTCTTTGTACATGAGCCTATTATCTATGATCTCCTATCTTACTGTTTGAAAAACCTAATTAAAAGAATAGACCCCAAATCCGGGTAAGAAGATACATTAAGCAAAAAAAAAAGATACATCAAGCCAAACCCCACATCACAGGAAAGGTGTAGGAGTTGGAAGATTCGCTCCTCAACCTAAAAAAAATTGGTGGTCCATTATTTGTTAATGATTTTTAGAAATTACAGGAAAATGGTGACCACATGGTCCGCATCAATAATGACAAAACGTGGCCTTTTCCATTTACAATACAAGTTTCTAACAACTTTCTAGCAATCTTATCCCGTCTTCACTGTATACGGTGGCCGTTCTTAGTTGAAGTGGACCTAATTTGATTTAGAGCTGGACCATTTGGATAGCAAAATAAGACACGTAACTACGTAAAACATATTTACCAAACAAGAAAAACTACATAAAACATGTTGAATTTAACTTCTTAATGTTTTTCTTCCAATTCTATGAATGTAACCACTAACCACCGGCATAATCAACATCAACTATATGACAATATATTTCCGTAAACAGATTGTTTATTAGAGATACAAACAAGCTTCAAAACGAGATTTTAATCAACAAAATGGGTAAAATAAGTATAGCCATAGGGTCATGGAAGATTCAAGAGATTTTTGGTGACGTCTTGAATGAACTTTAGAATAGCAGTATGTGAAGACCCACCTTCCATCAAAGCCACATGGCTCTTCTCACTCATCTCCTTCACTCTATCCTTCACGTCGCTATCCAGTTCCATTAAACAGCGGACCCCTCTCTCTATCTCCTCCGCCGTCACTAACTCTGACTCCTCCGCCATGAAATCTGCTCGAAAAGAGTTTCTGATCTCCACCGCAAGCCCTAGCTCCTCCACCATTTGGAACGCGTTAACTTGTTGCTCAGCGTAAAGAGGCCACGTGGCTATTGGAACACCGAACCAGATACTCTCTAGTGTTGAGTTCCATCCACAGTGCGACACAAATCCTCGGACCGCAGGGTTTGCTAGTATGGCGCTCTGTGGAGCCCAGCCTATAATCTTCCCTATCTTGGCCGTCCGGTCCAAGAAACCCTCCGGGAGAGTCTCTTCAAGGTTTGTAAACTCTCCCGGAGGCCCCATCGTTCCCTTTGGTTTCGCACTGCGAAGAGACCAAAGGAAACGATGACCGCTTCGCTCTAGGGCTATAGCGATTTCCTTTGCTTGGTCCTCACGGAATCCTCCCATGCTTCCAAAGCAGAGGAACACAACTGATTCACGAGGCTGCTCGTCCAGCCACCGTAGGATCTCTGTCTCCTTATCCCCCGCTGAATCTGAACCGTTGGTTTTGATGTTCAGAACAGGTCCAACTGGATACACCTTGGGAAGATGGTTATCTCCGCCGGAGAAAAACTTCATAGCTTGAGGCTCAAGTTCAGCAAACGTATTTACTAAAATACCCTTGGTTTCTTTGAATCTTCTAGCTTGGCTGATAAAAAAAGGTAACCATTCCTTGCTTAACATCACGGAGGGGAAACACTTAACTGGTAAAGGACGAGACAGACTTGGGACTTCCAGCTCAGTTCTGTCCGAATCCTTCAAATCGCTGACGTCATGTTTCTCAACGTCGTAAAGGTACTGAACATGAGATTGCAATCCGAGAAACGTAGCATTGGAGGTGTAAAACAGGTAACTAGGAACTCCGAACTCGTTGGCTACGTCGATCATTGCCGTGCAGAACATGTCCACCACGAAGCCAGCAAGCCTCGACTCGGGTTGACCCGGGTCAGAGAGTTTCTCCACCGTGGCTCTCACATGCGGCTTGAAGCTATCGATGTAGGTGAGGAAGTTTTGTTTGGGATCATCGGAGTCTGGTTTATCGACGAGGGAGGGGACGCTGTAGCGGAGGCGAGGTTCAGATGCGGTGGAGAGAGAAGCGATGTAGGAGGAAGAGCTGCCGCTGCTGAATCCATGCATCTGAGGGATGATGATGATGGTGATGGATATGTTGTTGTCACGGTCGATAAGGAGCTTAGCAACTTCCACTAGTGGCCGGATATGGCCGTCACCAGGTGATGGTATGAAGACCAGCTCTAGTCTCATGATTTTCTTCCAAGTGCTTCACTATTCTCAATGGATCTTTCTTTGAAAAAATGGTTTCAGTGGTTTTCTTTTTTTGGTTGGTTCCAGTGGGTTTCTTTAACTGCTCAACGTTGAAGCGATAAGCCTTTGTCTTATGCATACATGACACGTGACATATTGATATCTACTGACTTTTTATACTACTATTACAGACCATAATGATTATAATATTGTCGGCCAAATTACTCGACGATGCATTGACAGTATTAGTTATGGGCCAGATTAGGTTAGGTAAGCTTTGCTTTAAATGGTTTTTCCTTTTGACAACAAATGAAAACATGGTTTATGCTTCTTCTTCTTTAAACGTAGTTAGGAGTTATGGGACATAATTATCAGTTTTAATTGCATTATCATTGTCCAAATACATTAGAGATAACTCTACAATAATAATTGCCTCTTTAATTTGTCCGTAAATGGAATCATTATTTAAGTATTTTTTTTTGTATTTAAGTATTTTAATCTCAAAACAATATCTATCCCAAACAGAAGTTGAACTGGATATTTTAGAGAACGAACCAGTTTGTATTTTGTATTATTATTTCTCAGCGGAATATAAAAAATTGTTTCTTAATTTTTAACTAAAAACAACTAAAAATTAATTTTTAAATATTTTATTCAAGAATCGATTCTTAACTTTTTAAGTTAAAAGTTAATAAATAATTTTTTATATTTTGCTAAGAATTCAATCCTAAAAATCTCGGGCTTCCTATTTCGGTTTTCGGAGGACAATGGACGAGACACGATGCATAACGACAAAATACCCTTATTCTTGCCCACATGGCACATACTGACCTGTGCAAGAAACGTATACGAATCTCCCGTTCTATCCATTTATCTTTTTATTTGACTGTCTCTCTCTCTCGTTTTATCATGTGAGCAAAAACTAATTTCACAATTTTCCAATACTTTTAACATTTGTAGAGGAGTTTTTGTATTTCCTTACTTGTAAAAATCTCGACAGTAATTGCGGTAGAAAATTCATTATAACTCTATATACTAGGTTAGGTCTGGGCATATAAACCAATATTCAAAAATTGAACATGAACCGAACCAAAAAACTAAATTTAAAATCAAATTGAGGTTCATAAATAACCGAGTGGTTCCTAATATCTGAAAACTAAAAACCAAAAGTGAACCAATTGAATGAATACCCAAATCTGAAATTCATACATCCAACTTTATTGTATTTAATTTTAAAATTACCAAATATTTTAAATACTACATATAAACCAAAATACCCAAAAAACTGAAACACCCAAATATTTTTTATATCCAAACTATTTAGAATTATTAATTACAAAAGAATCGAATTATCCAAATAATTTTTATTCGAAATATTTAAATTTATCAAATTACTCGATATTTAATATGAAAAAATGAAAAACCTGAAGGGGAACCCCCTTGCTGAGTGTGAAGAAATGCGTTCCTCCCTTCTTTGTTCCTCCATATCAGCTCTGATGTCACAGTCTTGTGACCCTTTGTTAATATTTGATGTAATCCTAAGCTGTCAAAAGATAACAAATCTCTTGTATCAAAGTGATGGACGATCCAACAAAAGGGGTGGTTTTTCTAATCGATCTAATCGACTATCAAACCGTCTGGATGGAAGTGATGATGATGACACTGAATAGAGAGGTTTGCTGACTGATTCCACAATCAACCATGAAGAAGAACACTTGAATCCACAAGTATACCAACTTGCCAATCAAAGAGCCTAGTGATTCCACACAAGACTGAATGACCAAATTCGCACATACACAAAAACTTTCGAGAAAAGAAACTAAAAAAATTGTTAGATTTTAGGTAAGAGATTTGTCCTTTACAACGTGATATCTAATGAGCTTATATAATGCTTATTACAAGACTTAGAAAGAAAACAAAATGAGAAAACATGCTGAAAATTGGAAAACTAGCCGTTAGGTTTTAAATGAGAAAATATGAAAAAATCTTGGCCAAAGGATAAACTGCTTGTATCTGGAAAATTTTGGAAAGATTCTAGGAGAATGGGAGCTTCTGGTTGATGGAGAAAATGGCCAAATGATTTGCAAGACTGAAGCAATAGAGCCGTTGGAATTTAAAGCAAATCAATTCCAAAAATGGCAAGTTGAGATGGTGAATAATCTGACTGATCCACTGAGTTTTAGTGCATGGTAACAACTCTGCAAGTGGTCTTAGATGTAATTAATGATCTCCTGGTTTCCACACGTGAGTTTTATTTGCACACTCCTTAAGCAAAGAATTACTTCCCTTAAATAGAACCAGTTCGGATGCAGTGTAGATGGCCTGACTTGAAAATGATATATCTTCTAAACCATTAATCCTTTTGGTATGAAACCAATTCGCCGTGTGCTCTACCTGAGTTGAGAATCTAGAGAAAGTGGTTACACCGTTAAATTCCTCATGGTTGCTAAGATATGCTTCTTTGAATGAACCTATGTCGCTGCTCTACGTCGCTGCTGGCTTCAATGTAACTTGTATGGTTGATCTCATGAGTTGGTGGTACAGCTACTGACTTGAGGTCCTCATCAATATTTTTCACAGAGAGTGATGGATTATTCCTGGGGTTTGGTCACATCACGACATCATTTGGTTGGACTTATTTCTCTAGTCTGCATGGGAGTTCTGATGGTCTCTTTGCTGATAGTCTCGATCATGAGAGGGGCGTGCTTTCCATCTCCAATAGGAGTCTTTGGGGTCGTCTCTAAGAGGAACTGTATATTTTGGATTATCAGAACGCTTCTAGTTTTGCTCTGTTTTATACTTGCTGTGATATTCTTTCCGATCAGAGAGGTTGTATATTCTGAGTCTTTTGAACGTGAAGCTGTGAAGCGAAAGGCTTCTCTGTTGATAGTCTCTTTCCCTCTATGTGTTTCCTCCATCCTTGTTGACAGTTTACTATATGAACTGGCCTCTTGGGAGGCTTTCAGAGCCTTTTTTGAGCTTTAGCGTGATAGTACCAAAAAAAAAGCTTCCAAATAGATATGGAAGCGTGATAGTACCCCCTTGTCTCACAGGGCGTGTGACAAGGGGGTACTATCACGCTTCCATATCTATTTCAAAGGCAGTCTTGTTAGATGGAAACTTGTCCTTAAAGTTCCAGTTGCGGACAGTGAGGTTTGCTTTACGGTAGTGAAGCAGTGGGGAGACCAAGCTCACAATGTCTGAGAGAAAACACCAGAAATTAACTGTAACAGCTGAAGGTTGAACATGGAAGACCTCTTGTATTATTCTAGAACTTATCAGCTTTTGTGATATAAGTTCAAGAACTGATCTTAATGTTTTTATTCCCTTTTTTGCAAGTATGAGTGCTTATTAGCTGCTTTCATTTACTTGCTTAGTTCATACAAACAAATAATTGATCTTTTCATTTTACCTCCTTTTCTTTTCTTTTGGAGACTAGTTTTGAGATCTTAATTTTTTTATTCAGTTAAATTTTTTCTACTGTTATTTCACTATGTATTTGCAATATCGTATTTGGGTTAAAACTTGAGCTGTATATTTGACCCCAAAAAAACTTGAGCTGTATCAAAAAGCTCTTTATAGCAGAAGGCCTGTCACAACTGACATTCCTTATTATTGACTTATTATTGTAAGTCATTATTCTTGGCTAAGCATTGACGGTCGGTCCTTGCTATTGGATAACCATTGACGGTCGATGATTACAATCCACTAATGGTAAATCCTTAAACTACTAACGGTCAATTTATACTGGTGATTTAGCAATGATGATTACTCATTGTTATACTGGTCTCGTTTTAACTGACAGTCCTCATCTGAAACTCATCCAAAAAGATAAACCTACATAGTGTTATATATTTAAGTGAAAAGATGAAAGACTTATATATTTAAATGAAATGATGCAAGTCTTATATATTTAAGTAAAAGAATATAAGATTTTATATATTTAAAGTGAAAGGGTGCAAAACTTTATATATTTAAATGAAAGAGTGCAAAACTTTATATAAAAGAGTGCAAAACTTTATATGAACTATTGTTTATATGAACAATTACAACTATATAATTGAAAGCTTGCAATTATTAATGATTGGTAACCTTTGGTAATAACCATATTGATGTTTGCACCCCTTGGTGATTAACCATTGTAACTCTTTGCTAAACATTGCAACTCTTCATTAGTATTTTCAATTCTTGGTTTAACCATTGCAACTATTAGTTGCAATTCTTCGTTCTCTATATAAAGAGATATAGGCATTAGAAAATGAGATAAAAAAATCAAAAACTAGTAATTAGCAAAAGAGAAAAGATTCATTGATCAAAGATCATCAAAGACTTTGAAAGAACACATATAAGTACTAAAAACTCTTTTTGTTTCTCTTGTATTTTAACCTAGAACAAAAATAAAATTTTATTTGTCTTATTCTACAAAGAAATTTCATGTAACTCAAAGATTTGAAATATGGTCAAAATACTCTTTAAAAATAACTTTGTGCACGATTCAATCATTATCCAAATATATAATTCACGATTTTTCAGGTTACAATCCAATTAACCAATACGTAATGTTTTCAAGAATACGAGAGACCTTTTTTGGGTTCAACCTATGAACCCTATAGACAACAAAAGTATTTTAAAGCATGAAGCCGGCAGGTTGGTAAGGTGTCTAAAAATACGCAACACGATTGTCATTGACAAGGGAAATTGCGTCTCAGAAGCAACTTCTACAAGTATTATCTAGTGAAAAGATCATAGTTTATCTTGGTGACAATTCGAGTGCCATTACCAACATTTTTTTATCAAAAATAATATTTCTACAAATATTAGAGAACTTCCAATGATTAGCTTCATTTCTTTCTTCAAAATATGAAACTTTCCAAAAACAATAAAGCAACATGTTCTTCAATAGTTTGCTTTATTTTTTCTTCAAAAGAATATTCTAAATATATTCTATCACAACTTTATAATTAAATATCAATAACCTTTTATACTTTTCAAATTTACTAATTTAACCCAATTATTTTGTTTTAATAGTTATCCGACACAATTATATTCTTAAACATTCTTATACAATAAAATTATTACACATAACATAAATAAAGAAAAAATATATTATATTTTATAAAGAAACACTTAGCACATATTTCTTTTGAGTAATTAACCAAAACATTTCAAAACAAAAAAAAGAGCTTATTTTATTTCAAATTCTTCCAAAGCAAACATAGAATTCTCAGAAATTAAGATTTCATGCTTTACCACTTAGCATCTAATTAGATGAAATAATAATATAAACTTTGAAATTAATTGGATGAAATCAACATTTATAATTTATTTGAGTACAAATAATACCAAATTAAAGTTAAAGATCAATTTGTAAATAAAAAGTTTATCTTAAAAAAATGAAGAATTGGGATTCTTCAAAATTTGAAGAAATGAAAAAAATGAATTACCATTGAAGTAAAAGAATGAAGTAAATAGTATAAAGTGAAGCATTATTAGAGATGCTCTTATTGGATGAAAATTCAAGACATTTATTGTAAGAATAATGCATTTTTAATATAACCAGATCTACTTGAGATTTTCTACATATATATGAAAACATACATATATACGGATTCTTACACCAAAAATATATATACGGATTCTTACACCAAAAACATATATACGGATTCACTCTAGCTAGTAGTAGACTTCTTTTTATCTTCAACTAGGTGGTTTCCTGCGCCATGCGCAGTAATAATAATTTAAAATTATATCTAATTATTATATTTTAAATTTAATAGAAATTTTAGTAATGTATATTTTTTAATTTGAGTTATTATCAATATGAAAAAATAAAATAATTAGTTTTATTTTTTATTTAGTTGAACAAATTTTTTAAAAATATATTTAGTTATTACTTTTCAAAATTTAATATATATATTTTAGTATTATTTTTTATATATTTATTTAGTTTAAAAAAATTAATTTATATTTCAGGTTTAGTTAAATTTATTATAAAGTAAATTTATTTATAAACTATTTTTATTTAAAATAAAATATAAATAATAACTAATTTATTAATTAATTTAGTGAATCGAATAACATTCGTTGAACAAACATATTTTATTTCGATTATACAAGAAAAAAAATAAAATTTGAATACATTATTAGTTATTTGTATATAGAATTAATTTACAACTCAAAATTAATTATCGACATTTTTAAAAAATTCTAATGTTTATGTGAACTCTTTTTATATCTATTAACATGTTATTAATTATAAAATTTACTAATGATAATATACATAAGTTATTTTATATTTTAAGAATCTTACCAAAAATCTAAACTTCATAAATGATATGATTACCAAAAATATAATTTTATAAATGACATTGTACATGTCATAATAAGAGGAGAGCCATGTCATATTTTATACTAACCCATGTCATTATTTTTTGGGATGACTGCCTAAAACCACCTGTAGATATTTAAACCCTATCTATACCCACATAAACTTAACACCTCTTCATGAAACCACCCGAAAATATAAATTTCTTCATATAACCCTCTAACCTTGTTTCCTCTGCCTAGTTCCCCCTCTCTAATTGAACTTTCAGATTTTTAAAACGCTATTTACAAACAGTGATTACCCACCCACATAGCTTTGACCCGACCCCATCCTAAAACTAAAAAAAATTGAATTGGATAACGTTTTTGTCTTCCATGAAAGAAGCTTTTAAGCATTTGGTTTTGTTTCCCTAAAGCTTAAATATAAAAAAACAAACTTTGCGGGTTTGAGGATTGGTTGCACATCCAGAAAGAAATCTTCTAGCTTTAAAGTGCAGATCACAAAACAAAGTCTTCTAGCTTCTGAAGCGCATATGTATGGCCATCTGCTAGATCAAGAACATGAATATAGTCTCTCGTACTTGAAGTAGTAAAAACCCATTGTATTTAAGATTAATCAGACTCTCATAACACTGAGTAATCAAACCAACAATATTACATCACAAAGTATCAGTCAAACTGAAGACGTTGGTTGAGGAAGGGAGTTAATTCTCATGTAATATTAATTATTACTGAAGAAAAGACATCCGAACCTAACTAGTTGAAGATTCTCCTTTCTACATCTCTCGCTGTCTCCATCTCAATCTCCTTGTGTCTGTCTCAGTCTTAGCTATTCCCACTTCATCAACCTTCATATCTCTCGTGTCTCGTTCTCTCTCTCTTCACTCCTTCTCTCTCGCGTTTCTCATGCGAAACCTCAATTTGCCCAATTCAATCTTTTTAGTTTTATGATCGGGTCGGGTCATAGCTATGTGGGTGGGTAATCACTGTTTGTAAATAGCGTTTTAAAAATCTGAAAGTTCAATTAGAAAGGGGGAACTAGGCAGACAAAACAAGGTTAGAGGGTCATGTGAAGTTTTTTATATTTTCGGGTGGTTTTATGAAGAGGTGTTAAGTTTGGGTGGGTATAGATAGGGTTTAAATATCTACATGCGGTTTTAGGCAGTCATCCCTTATTTTTTTATCAATAAAAATATGGTGATGACAAATGGTAAAATCACTTCTCAAATAATGTCTAGGGGATGAATTAAACAAGTATCTCCCGTCAAAAACCCTAAATGGCGAACATAGATAATTTTATCTCTGAAAAAAAAATCAAAGAATCCGTGATGAGATTCTTGTAAGATCTGATTTGACATTAAAGATGAGATTTAAGGTTGCTTTGTCAAATAGCAGTTCGTAAATATTCTTATTTTGTTGGATGTGTGGAATCTCTAATTAATTATACATCCTCAAATAATTGATCTTTTAACTTTAATAATAATTGAGGACTAATTTTAAGTGATATATTATCAACTTTGCACCATCAAATCAAGCTCTTAGAGCATGTACTTGGGCATCTGGAAAATTATTGAATCCATTGAATATTGAACTTTTTTTGCTGTCTATGATGAAAACCAGAAAAATATTAAATATCTTAACGATGCCCATTTCTTTAAGAGTATTTTACATGGACTTTTTATATGTTTTATTACACAGTTGGACACTTTTTACTAATAAATTAGCCTATGAGAGGAAAATGAAAGAACTATCCCTAATTAATTCTAAATGGAACACACTACAAACCTGTGGTGTGTGAACGAGATTTGGTTGGTTTTCAAATAATTTAAAAGTGTAATACTCTTCTTGTTCTTTTATTTACAGCCACACAAGAAATAGGTTTTATGTATCAAAGTTTCATCATGAATGACAGAGACTATCCATGGTTAAGAATTGTGGATTTGTTTCTTTTGGTATCAATGAGTTGATGTAATGGTTCAATAAGCAAAGAGATCAATGGTGGATGAGCAGGAATAAATGTCAGATGAGCCAAATCAATTTCATTAGATTGTAATAATAACTAGTGGTGTACCCACGCTTCGCGCATGATGTAGTGCGTGGTTAGATGAATGGTTTGTGTGAAAGTGTTAAGTCTCGTTGATTTGGATGAAGATGGAAAATTTTCGAGGAGAATTATGATTTGAGAAGTATGTGTCTTCCCATGTTTTGGGTTTGACAAAGAATAATATAAATTTAGAGGTATTTGGTTTATTAAACAAATTTGACTAAATCTGAAAAACTAGTTTCATTAAACAAGAATCACATGCTCTTATTTGCAATGATGTGGCTGTGGTGTGGACTCTAGAATCCAATATTAGTCATACGGGTACATGTAGATATCATGTAAACGGTGTACATGTGGAAGGGTAAATGTGGATATTATATAAAAGGTGTACACGTGGATATTGCAACCAAATGTACATTTGATACGAGCTTTTTTTATCTGATGACATTGTTAGTTGAGGACGAAGAAAATAGTTTGGTTAAAAGCTAACTAGAGTGGTAAGGTTATGGAAAATAGTGAATGTGTACATTTGTAAATCAGTATACACATGGATAGTGTATTGTGTACATAAGGAACAGTGTACATATGGATAGTAAAACAAATGTAATATGAATAGTGAAACATATGTGTATATTTGTAAATTGATGCTCTTTGTACACCACACGTATACTCGCTCCATAAGTAAAATGGTAAACACATTAAGATTATGCATCACACCACACGTAAATTCAAACATCTTCATTCTAAGTTAAAAAACTAATGATGCAGCCTTTAAAGCAAGAAGTCTACTAGAATCAAGAAATATCATGTCTCTCTAGTAATGAGGACCACATTACTTGTTGTACCGGCCAACCAAATTTTGAGGAACACCATCGTGGATGAGATTATCAATCATCTTATCAAAATAAATGCATAGCAAGTACATCAAGAGATTAACCAAGACATTTTGAAGGAGTGTCTTCTCTACCTTGATTAACGAAAATCCAATCCAACAAGAACCTTATCAATGGCCAATTCAATCCGGTGAGAACTTTACCAATGGAAAATAATGAACCTTACCATCACTACAAGAAAACATCGTTATTCCGACGACTAATTTCGTCAGAGTTTCGTCGGAATAGGCATATTCCGACGGTATTCCGACGAAAAAAGTCGTCGGAAATAACTCGTCGGAAAAATATATTTCGTCGGAATTTCTTCAGACGTTCCGAGGAAATACCAAAAACGTAATATTCCGAGGAAAAATTTCGTAGGACAAATTTCCTCGGAAACTTCCGAGGGATAATTCCCTCGGAATATACCGAGGAACGGTCCCTCGGAAATATCCGAGGGATTCCGAGAAATGGTTTCCATCGGAATCTTCCAAGGAAATGACTCCCTTGGAAATTTCCGAGGGAGTCATTTCCTCGGAATATTCACAAATTTTTTTTTTAATATAATTAATTTTTAATATATTTTGTATTTTTAATTTAATTTTATATATAAAATTTAATCTCTAATAAAAAACATATTATTATAACGGATAAATTTTTGTCGAAATTTTCCAAAAACCACAACGGCTCTTTTAACAGATAAATTTTTGTCGGAATTTCCTCGGAAAAAACCGACAAAATCCTTTTCCTCAGAATTTTTTGGGTTTATACCGACGAAATAAACATTCCTCGGAATTTCGTCGGTATTTTTCGACGAAATTCCGAGGAAACCTGTTTTTTGGGTTTTCTCGGAATGTCGTCGGAATTCCGTCGGTATATTCCGAGGAATAACTTCTCCGTCGGAATATACTATGTTTTCTTGTAGTGCATTGCATCAACCTTTCGCCCTCTTGTATTAAGAGTTCTACAACTTGTAAGGCACCACGAATAACATTCCAGTTCAATGTAATCTGTCCAGAATTATCCTTCACATGTACATGTCCACCATGTTGTAAAACTCAAATCGGGATGTAACAATTTCAGAACAACATTTCCAACAAAATACTAATGCTTAAGGATTCACACACCAATGGAAAACACAAAATCCTAGATTGGAAAAAAGATGAAACTTTGTAACTTTGATAATGTACAAAGAAATGGGGTTGTGGTTGTTCTAGGCCGCACTGAAGAGCATAGCAGGTAAGGCCATTAGGGTCAGAACCAGATAACCCTCACACTCAACCAATCTATGAAGCTTTTTAAAATCACCATAACCTGCGGCAGTGTAGACATTATTCTTCAAACTCTCATCTTCAATCGGTTTGAAACTGGATTCACCATTCTTCTTGGGGTCAATTATATGAAAAATGAAACCAGTACGATATCATGGATCCATAGAGAGAGAGAGAGAGAGAGATATTAAGTATGCAAATTGATCGAACCAAATTGATTTTTCTTCAAACTCTCATCTTCAATCAATTTTCTAAAGTCTAATGGCTTTGTCTTCTTCCTCATCATCTCATCTTTGAGTTTGTCGCCAAAACTCTCTGGTTGATTATTTGCCCTTCAATAAACTATAGAGATGTTTTGTTTATTGTCCTCAGAAAATAAGTTTCTGCTATCATGGCGAAAGAGAGAAAAAAAAAGTGAAAGAACAAAAAGCATAATTTTATAAGTTTATGTTACCATGGCGGAAAAAGAAAGAAAGAGTCGCTGGATGAAGAAAATAATAATATCAACAAAGTAACAAGTATTTGTAGTTTAGTTATATATTTGTTATATTTCAAGTGAGAACATTGAGAAGAATCTTACAATACTAAAAGTTGAATATGGTAAAAGGAGAGAGTGTCCACCTCAGCATGAAAATTCCATCCAATTGGAAGATTTCGTTTTGCCATGTCAGCGAGGTTTGTTGCCCACCAAAATTAGACCTCTCGCTTGCACTTCTTCCTCAAGCCGACTGAGAAATTGAAAAGTCAAGAGCCGGAAATTGCTGCTCCATTCACTTTCACTCAATAACTCTGGCTATTATTGCATTTATAAGATCAGAAACAACAAATCACGGTTCGACTTTACCTCCTCTGCCACTTTATATATCTCCATCCAAATTCGCTCTACTTAAGCTACAATGCCTTCGAGAAACTCCAAATCAAACATCCTCCTCTCTCCATGACTGACAACTGTAGCCGCCTCACTATGGTTTCAGCTGAAGAGATTCTTTTGGAATGACCTATGGTGACCTTGGTAAAAACATTTCCTCCGCAAAGAAATCTTAACCAGAGAAATCTTACATGGAGAGAATCGAGACGGGCGATGGTTATTCGTTCTTATTCTTGGATCCCTGAAGAAAGAAGAAATGTTTTTTTTTATTTAGTCACAACTACTTATCAGAGCTGTGAAAGCGGTGGGAAAGTGGGTTTGTTGGTTATGGTTGGGGGATACTTTATTTTATTTTGGTTATGGAACACTGGACGGACGCTGTGTTTGTTTAGTTAAGGGCAAGAGTCTCTGTTTTGGTACTATCTTCTATTCGTTCTCCTGTTCGAAGTTTACATTCTTGCAGGAATAGTGATCTCGCCAAACTCGAGAGGGATCACGATCTGAGACCTTGGTTCTATCGTGGTATTATAATTCAGAGCTTGGTGGTTCTTCCATGATGTTGTCCTCGGTCTGTCTGAACTCTACAAGGTAACACAAAACTCTGAATCTGATGGCTAATTAATGGTACTTTTTTGTGCTCACTTTCACAGATGTGGCCTTCCTAGATGTCATGTAGTTTATTAAAGTAAGCTGAGGCCGCTTCAACACAAAATGGAGAACTTTTTAAAGACACACATTATAGTTGTAGCATAGACGGAAAAGAAGCCAACGAAAACACATTAACTTGCAATTGAGCAAGAGAAAACTCTGTAAGAATTTTCATACAGCACACTAAAATTATGACATGTTCCTACCTCTTAGAGTCAATTTCAGGGGGTTTTTTTCACTGTCTGGACTTAACAGTATTCTAGGGAGTTTAGCTTGGGCTCACTTACAAGTTACAAATGAAAAAGGTACAT
This sequence comes from Moricandia arvensis, assembly GCA_905132765.1. Lineage (NCBI taxonomy): Eukaryota > Viridiplantae > Streptophyta > Magnoliopsida > Brassicales > Brassicaceae > Moricandia > Moricandia arvensis. The sequence continues at coordinate 112,566 of CAJHQP010001140.1, read as the reverse complement.
CTTGGGTTGTTTTGTTCGAGTCTTAAAGATGCCTTTTATCACTGTTTTTGATATTAAGATTATCTTTTTTTTATTTGTTTGTCTCAGAAACATTTTTTGGAAACTGAACAGATATGGAATGAGAGGGCTTGGGGGCAGTAATAGCTATAGCAACATGGAGGGGTTACTCTTAAGAATTTTGAGTGGGTCATACCCACCCTTCCTGGTATCATAGAAAGGATCAAAATGAGTCGACAAGTGATTGCTGAAGCCAAAGGGCCGTTTTACCAACATGGTACTTCAGACATGCAAGATGACATTCCAGGGTCTAACTCTAATGCTTACATTACTGGAAAAATTAATGGTACAGCGACTTTGTTTCCTAATGCTCTATAGGCTACGAAATAAAGATTTGATCTTCAAGAATATTATGTTGGCAAGGTTTTGATGTTTGTTATGTTTGAGGGAGGGATAACAAGACCGTTGATAAGGACAATGGTGATTGCATTGGAGGATCTGTATGCAGAGTTTGTTTTGAATAATCCAAAGAAGATCAATTAGCTGTTCTTGGTTTCTTTGATAGGAGATTTCAAGTGTGTTTGCCATGGCCGCTGCTTTGTATATGGAGAAGAATCACGTAGATTAGTTGAGAGAGATATGTAGGCAAAATTGTTTATGGTTTTTGTTTTGTTTAGTTTTTTGGAATGTAATGTATAGTGTGCAGAGAGAGAGCGAGATGTGTAGTATTAAATTTCAATTGTTATCAATGTTTGTATTGTATGGTTTTTAATTCTTTGAGGAAACCGTGTAAAAGTGTTTGGTGGTTAATTTTTTTCAAAGACGAAAACATATTCTAAAATGTTGAAAGCTGTCTCAAATTACAATAAACAATGTTGTGAGTCAAGAGTGTGGCTAACTGATATTGGATTAGTGGTCTTCGATGTAGCTAACAATGTAATCAATGTGTCCGTGTAGTCAAGGATGGATGCATTCGATTAAAGACGGTTTAAGTTCAACATATACATGATCTTCTGTACGACCAAAACTCCATATTATTATTTTTTGAATAGTTGTTGTTTTCCGTCTAAATGGTTACTTTATATCATGTTATACCAAAGGAAATTCACAAACATCATATAAATAATATTGTTTACTAAGTTATTTAACATAATTATAGACTCTAAATTTTAGAATAACATGAATATAAGCTTTTATTTTAAGTACTACACAGAAATAAAATTTACTTTAAGAAATATTAGTTGTATACATTATTGTTTAGGAACAGACAAGTATTTCAGTTATAATAGTTCTGAAAAAGTTGTACATTGATGTAGTTTTCAAATTACAGATATCTAGAGTGTATTTTCCAAACAAGACAAATAAATTCTGAAATTATTAATTTTAAATGTATAATTTTATCATGAATGAAAACATTTTTCAGTGGTTTTCAAAAAGAAAATATCACAAAAATTTTAAGGGGTTTACAAAAAGAAAATTGATATAAATATGAGCCATTACCAACATGAAAATATCTTATTTCCAATTTCACCGAACTGAGAACACATTTTTTTAACAATTTTGTTTTGTTTTTTACTAAATTTATTGAACAAAAAATCAAACTAATTTCAGTCAACAACGACAATGTTTAAGTTTTCAATTTGGTATTTAAAATATTTATTCTCTGACTAATAGAAGAAAGGGAAGAGGAAATGAAACATATAAAATTTTTATATATTTTATTATTGCTGTTGAAAAAATCATGAAGTCAAATATGGTCATTTCCTTACTCTATTGTGTGAAAGCCACATTCACTAAAATTCTTTTAAAAAATTATTCCTAGAAACTTAAAAATTGTAATTTAAAATAATAAACAACTATAATGATTATATAAAACTAATAAGTTATACTTAAAAGTAGAGAGTTAATTCTGTATATGATTTGTAATATAATTTTTTTTATAAATATAGATTTACCATAATTAATATTAAAATTTATTAAAAATAAGCCCACGCGTAGCGTGGGTCAAATCTCTAGTAATATTAACAAGCTAATGATAGTTTATTACATGTTCACAAATGAGAAAATGCATTGAAAGAAGTTAAAAGTGTGTATGTATTAGACCTTAATTGGTATAGCTAATGATAGAACATCAGTAGTATGCTTTAGAAGTAGTATATTGCAAAAGGTGTATGTTTTCATTATAACATCTTTAATAGAATGATTGGTAAAACAATAAATGATTCAAATATAAAATAATCCTATGATATAAAATTTATTTTAAATAATATAGATATATTTATATTTAATATATATATTTATATTTATATTTTGTTATTGAAAATAATGAATCATATTTAATTATATTATATTTTAAATGTGAAATATTATTTTTTTCAAAAAGTAATTTAGATTTAAGTTTTATTTTCAAAATATAAATTTTATTTTTGGATATAACATAAACTTTGATATTATTAATTAAAATAAATCATTTATAAATATTTTTCATTTTTATATATTTTAAATGCAAATACTTTACCAAAAACTCTATATGTAAGATCATTGATAAAAAACATTTATAAAACATTAGTATCTTGTAAATGTTTGTCTAAATATTTTTTTTTAATAAATGTTGATTGAAAAATAAAAAGCATAAAAATTTGCAAATGTTTTGCCGATCAAGAACATTTGAAACTTTCAGCTTTCATAGAGTGATACTCTCTCCGTTTCGTTTTACTTATCGTTCTAGGTTTTTACACGCAGATTAAGAAACCATTTAATTTTACATATTTTCTAGATAAAAACACAATTACCTATACACATAACCACATTTTAACCAATAGAAAAATAAAATAGCAGATAAAATTAATAAATTTTGCATTAAATTATAAAACGACACTTATTTTGAAACAAAAAAAATTCTCTACAACGACAACTAAATCGAAACGGAGGTAGTATTAATAAATGTGAAATTGTCCGACAGTGTAATAGACTCTTTCTTTAGTGTGCAATCATGATTAATTACAAACTTTTTTTGATAATAAAATCTATTTTATTATTTAAATTTAAGATGGTTTGAATACCTGACCGAAATAAAATTGCAAACAAAAAACAGTTTTCTATAGAATGATTTTGCAGTTCTATCTTATGAGATAGAGAAATATAGATAAGCTTGAAATGACGAAATCTCCTTGGCAAAACCGTTATCACCTTGGAAATGATTAATTACAAGTTTCTTAATACATATTGCAAGGAACTAATTATATATAAATTAATTTTATGCAGAAGTTAATATCTTAACCGATTTGATTAGACGCTTCATCTAACACGTTTCAGAACCAAACAGAATATCATCAAATATCTCCGATTCAAAACCAAAACGAACTTATTCATATGTATATATATGTTGTTTTTTGGTTTCAGACGTTTATATTAATTTTGTTACACAAAAAGAAATTAATTATTGGTAAGGACTTGATCGGGCACCTAACACGAATTTTGGCTAACGGATGCAAGAAATATCATTTTTAAAATTAAATCAGAATTTGAGCTCAGTTCTTTTAGCCAAATCTAGAGATGCCCTTGTAAACTATATATAACTTGATTTTTTTATTGTAAAGGAAGAGAGTTTATCATTTTTCCAACCATCTTAAGAAATACATATATATATATATATATATATATATATATATATATATATATATATATGTACATATATTTACTTATAAGATATGGATAGAAATTAATAATATCATATTATTTATGTACATAGAGATAAGAGATATGCGTACATAATATATATATATATATATATATATATTTGGATAATGTAATATGATATGGTTATTAATCACCCTATAACATATAAATTATAAATTAGCGTCAGAACTGATTAACTATACCAACTAGCTTATTAATTAAGTTTGAAGCTGGGACGGCTAAGAGTTCATATAATATACTATGCCAAAAATTTGGCCAGTTTCTAATTGATATGTAAAACCACATATAATTATAATTTTGAATATATAATGTACCGTATCATTTAATAAACTAGAAATATAGTCCCCGCGCAAGCGCGGGGCCGAATCCGTTTTTATGTTTTATGTGTGTATGAGATTTTGTTGTTCGTATCTTGTCTAAATCTTTGTTTTTTTTGCGTATTGCATTATTGGAGTCATCACTTCCATTGAGTTCACTTTCATTTGTTATTTCTTCAAGTGAAGTGTAATTTAAGTGTAATTTTCATTAGAAAACCGAATAAAAATCAAGAAGATTACGACATTAAGTTATGTACATAAGATGGTTTGAAGATCACGAAGTTTAATCCCTAAAAATTTTTGTACTACTTTTTGAAAATTCTAATTTATATGTAGAGATGAAATCTTTAATTTGTTTGTTGACATTGAATAATAATGTAACGTCCCGACCGTCCACGGTTAATGGGCTGCCCATGTCCTCGCTCTCGACCCGTGGATCCCATCCCATCTAACGATCGGTTCGTTAATTTTTCCAAAGTCTCCAAATCATTGTTTATTGACCCTACAATCACCACCTGACTTTCCTCGTGTTTTGGATTCACTCGCATGGTATTGTGAATCATTTCCCGATAGATCATTCATCCTTTCACTATACCAACCTAAGCACGCTTAACTCTGGAGTTCTAAACGGATGTGTGACGAAAAAGGTAAGTCAACTTTAGTGACATAGATAGCTAAATCAATTCTCTTAAGCCTTTTATATATATATATATCACAGCTCAGGATGTTACAATTCACTTCTTTTCAAAGAACAAAACGTCCTCGTTGTGCCCCACGACAGGTCCCAAGTTTCCTCTCGGGTTAAAATCGAAATGACTAACCAGCTCTAATACCACTTGTAATGCCTCGACCGCCATGCCTCATTCAAAATAAGTAAAAATTCCCCATCATTTTAAAAAAAAAATCTCTTGTACTTGAGTTGATTATGTCAATTAAATAAACACTGAAGTGAATCTTTTAGCATGCAACATACGATTTAAAAAATAAATGTGAGACCCACTTAATGTTGATGTGGACACCCTTAGAAAAGATCAAACTGTAATATTATTATATAAAATTTGGTTTCTAGTTTACAAAATCTCATGTAGCTTAGTTGGTTATGTCAATCATATAAACATTGAGGTTAAGGGTTCGAATCTCATAACATGCTATATATCATTTTTTTTTAAAAAATATGTGGCATCCACTTAACGCTGACGTGGCAGCATGGGAGAGACTCAACTCTCCCATTATAATATAGATAGTTGCGACTGGTGAATTCTATTGGCCCCCAACTTTTTAATTATGTAAAATATTGGATTGTACCAATTTTCTTCGAAGGTGTTACTTTCACACGTAAAATCTTATCGTATCTACATTAAGCGAAATTGAAGTTGTTGTTACCATCCATATAATCGGCCATAAGGTCCACGCATAGTCCTTATATATATTTTTATAGAAAAATATATGTATATGTGTTACATATATATATATGTATATATATTATTTTTTGGTCAACATATCATATCTAAAAATATATATAATTAACCTATATATAAATAATCGCGTGTGTTTGCAAAAGCTCTCGTAAGCGTTATGAGATAGTAGCTCTTACATATGTTCAGAAACATATACGTTATGCAATTCACAAATATGCCACCGATATGCACTTATACAAACGTAAACAAACTACATACTTATGTAATTAAGCACATACACATCAAGCGAATATATGCGAGATGGGTACATATATACATAAACACCACCAATTTTACAAGGGTTTACTAGAATATTGCTCATCACTCAGAAGCGACCATTAAAATTACCCAACATGGAAATAGGGACGACGCATAATCCTCTACTCCTCAAGTCCATATTATTGGCGTTGCTGTTGTTTCCTTCTCTTGAATTCATCATCATCGTCATCTTTTGTTCATCTCCTTCTTGGATCTGGATTTGATGATCCCCCATGCCTCTCACATTTCCCTGTCATATTTACATGTTATATCCATCGAATATAATGTAAAGATTATTAATACGAAAATATCATATAACTTCCTAATTATAATTAAATAAAAAAAGCTTATCTGACCAACCATACAGGACCAAAGTCTGTCTTAATAAACTATTATGCAAAATGAAACTTCCCTATCTTTTCCGTATGGGTTATAAATGAAATTAAATTAAATTGGATAGATGGACACTAATTAAATTTATATGTATGAAAGAAAAGTAGAAAGATTATTACCATAACGAAACTTGAAGAGACAAAGTCCTCATGTTTTTTAGGAGGCGTCTGAATATGTTCAAACTGACTGACCTGTTCCATATCATTTAGATAAAATTATACGTTGCTACTACAAAGGGAGATACCACAAGAGGAGACCAATAATAAAAAGACAGACTAATTATTGGGTGACTAATAATCAATTACAAACTAAATTAAAACTACAAAGAATTTTGGATTTGCAACCAAAAGAAATGGAGAAGAAATCATTTGGATTAAATTCCAATCATGGATCATGTTATAATTGGATTATGTTAAGTAGTATCTAACCTTAGGGCTATTAACCGGAGAGCTAGCCGTATCCTCCAAAGAATCATCCTCACAAATCTTTTTGGTTCTTGCCTTCCCAAACTTCAGTTTCACTGGGAAACTCCGGCCAGAAAAGGCGTCAGTGGCGGCGTCGGAGACCAGAGAAGGAGAGACGTCCAGAAGCGAACATGAACTCTTGTCTTGATAATCGTTATCTTCAGGATGAGTTCTGTATTGATTTGAGAAGTCTTCAAGATAAGTTGTCCATCCACTCTCCTCTTGCTGAACACCTTCACGATGATCATGATCGTGATCATCAATACCAATATTATTATCGTGATGGTCGAAAGGAGCGTGGTTTTGTTCATAAGAATTACAAGAGAATGTATCCATCATGTAGAGAAAGGAGGGATAAACCAAAATAAAATGGAATAATTCTGGATTCCAATAATTCTTAAGTGGTTGCGTATGGTATATATTTGCGTTTGGTATGTATATATATTAAGGTCGTTAAATTCTCATGGTATATAAAAATGAATAAATAAAACTAATTGGAGAGATAATAATCGGAATCTTGATGTGGTCATCACATGGGTCCCAAAGCGTTGATCAAAATTATTTGTGGAGAACCAAAAGCCAACGACCGACTTCTTTAGAAGTGTGACATGAATGTGACATGAAGCTATCTTTAGAAAAATATGTTCCAACACACAAAAGTGAAATATAAGTCGAACATTTTTTTCTGAAAATAAAAATATTTGCATATGCAAACAAACACGTAGATTTAGATTCGTGTGATTTTATTCTTTCAAAATAAAATTGGAAACAAAACATTTACATTTGTTCTTTCAAAATTAGGATATTGCTAAACTTAAGATTTGTATGATTTTATTCTTTTCAATGATGTTTTATCAATAGTTTTGACCTGATAATAAGTTTTAAATGAGATTTGGCCCAACTTATCGTTGATTTGCAGGCATTTATTTATTATTAGTTGAGACATAGCTTTCGAACAAATTCATTTACGCAATGGTAAACTATACATTATGTGTCTGTCTGCCTGCAGAAAAAAATATACTATTATGCAAAGTGCGTTATGATAATCGAATCAAATGTAGACAAAAACAAATCTGAACCACGACTAATGCAAAAAAGAAGAAGATTTTTTTGTAAATAAAAATAAAAGCCATAGAGGGTTGGTCAGTGTGAAAACTAACACAAACGGCCGATTTTGATGTGACAAATATCCTTTAGAAACGTTATCATGATGTGCCATCTGATTTGATTTTTTTAAAAAGAATTGTTAAATAGTTAAACCCAAATTGTTAAAGTGGAGCAGTTTGATGAATCAGTTATTAATAGTTAACCCTAATACAGACCAAAATAAAAAGGATGAGGAATGTTATGTATGTTCGTTGAACTTGACCACTTTTGATGTTGCGTGAGAATGGCAACGCCAAATAAAGTAGACCTTTTTGTTTTATCGTTTAGCCTTTACAGAATGATGACACTGGAAACTATTGGAGGTGATGTGCAGAAACATTTGAATTTGGGATATTATGAGAGCTCGGTAAATTTGAAAAAAATATAGCGCTTTTACAAGTGATTTTCTTTGTAATAACCATTTTCGAGGTAAAACTAGTGGAGTAACCTCTAACTTTTAGTTATTAGCTAGTAAAGTGAGATTTATGCAATTTGCCAACAACTGAATGGTTTATAGCTTTTCATAATATAACTTCTTTGTCTGAGTTTAAAACTCCACAATTTGGTCCGGATCTCAAGTAAATTGTTACCAAGCATCTTTGTTACTAGATGACTCGAACCAAATGTGGAGTTATCTAATAACAAAGATGCTTGATCGACAATTTACTTTAGACTATGACCAATTGTAGAGTTTTTTTGAGATCTGAATTTTGACATCACCAAAATTATTTATCTTCATATATATATATCAGATAAGGGTATACGTATGGAGAGAACAAAATCAAAGACAACACATAAAGAAACTAGTTTTTTCCTCTGAGATTAATCAATAAGTCGATAAAGTGTGAGAAACTGGTTGACTACACATGAGAGGGTTATAGTTTGAATTTGTTAGAGAAGAGGACATTGTGGAGAAAGATGGAGCCTTTCCACTTTGATTATTGGATGCTTCCGATTATCAGATGGGAGCTAGCGGTGTATGTTAACTACCCTTCGAAGATCATTTTTTGGGTTTGTGGTCTAAGGTTTTGTTTCATTTTAGGCAAAACCAACCTTCATGAGTATTAGGGATACACTTGGACATGTTCATAGTGAGGTCGACTTGAATGAAAGAAGAGATAGAGTTGAGATTCATGGTTTCCTACTGTTAATTTTTTTATCACTGTGGAGTTGCGTAATGGCAAGGAAACTTCAGTTTCTCTAAATTATGAAAAACTACATGGCTCATGTTGCAATATCAACATAACTAGGAGTTTCACAAGGGAAAAATGAAAGATAGAAATACTGATAAAATATGCTATTTCAATTATTACATATGTTATGTCATGTTTTAGGCTACCTAAAACGGTGACCAAAAAAATAACTAGAGCAATTTCACATTTTTGGTGGAGTAGTAATGGAAATATTAAAAATATGCATTGTCAGTTATTAAATATAATTATATGGAGGACAAAATAATTGGATTTCAGAATTTACAAAATTTCAATATTGCTTTATTGGTAAAACAATTATAGAGATTGATTGAGATCCAAAATCTTTGTTTGCAAAACTATTTAAGGGAAGATGATATCAGAAGTCAGATCCTTTGGATCAGATAAAATCTTACTCGCCATCATTTGGTTGGAGAAGTATTACATCAATTTGATTTCTCATAAAAATACTTAACAAAAGAGTGGGTACATGGAACTCTATTTCACTATGGAATGACCCACGAATTCATGCTCCGCGTTCCACATCAACACAGCCATAAAATGAAAATTAGTTTCTAAATCAATTAGTTACTATAGATATATAATTTAATTAACCATGTGGATCATACCTATAATGTGAATTTACCTAAGGCATACATACATCTGGATTATGTGAAAATCATTTAAAACATGGCTTCATTCTTATTATGAAATTGGATACATATGGCTGCCATTGTATAATATCAGGGGTTATATGGTGAAATCATGATATAAAACAGAAAAACCTATCTGGATCAAGGACTAGACATGGAATTTAATGGACAATATACCAAATCACTTCCAGCATTTATTTGGAAACTTAATGTTCTCCAAAATTAAACATTTTATTTGGCAAAACCTTATTAAGATGCTTACATGCTACAAAAAACTTAAGATCACAAGGAATACAATGTGATACACGTTGTAGCATTTGTGGAGTAGATGAAGAATCAATTAATCACGTTCTATTTGAATGCTCACCAGCAATTCAAATGTGGGCATTGCGGGGGTGTTTCCTACATCCTCAATTTTCTAGAATATGTATTATTTTTTGGAGAGTACCAAAAGAATATAATTTTAATAATTTATTTGGTTAATGTCGTATATTAAAAAAGACAGAATGAAGAAATTTATAAGAACAAAAATGAAAACCCACAAGAGATTCTACAAGTAACAAAAATCGAATGAGGGTTGTGTGGGCAGAAGCACAATTGAACGATTTGGAAAGACTGGATAATAAAGACTCTTCACAGATGATGTTCTATGGATGGACCATGGATAACCAAGAAAAGTTTATGGTCAAGGATGGTACTCCAAAACAGTAGATTTGTACAATGAGATAATGGGGGCCTTGAATATGCGACGTAGCCTAACTCCTTTATATTCGAGATGTGAAGCATTGATTTGAGCCACATAGTGCTTACAGAACCTATAAGTCTCAAGATATAGTGTTAGCAGCAGACTGTTCTTAACTAGTGAAGATGATGTCTACACCGACAGAATAACCATCATTCTCTATTTTTTAGAAGAAATTTGACGATGTAAACAATTCTTCCTAAACTTTTAGATAAAACATATTCCAAAAACAAAAAATACAATGGCGAATAAGATAGCACGATGTGTTTAAAGTTTTCCTTCAAATGTATATATGTTGATTATGTAGCACCAACTTGGTTATCCTATTCGGTGTATGCGTCATATTGGTGTTAGTGTGAGGTTTATACGTTGCTAAAACAAAATTAGTGAAAATAGTTGTTTATAAAATTTCCTTCCAAAGTTTTTAATTGTAAATTTGAGAGATCTTTTTTTCTTTCTAAACCCTCACATCCTCGAATAAATTAACATTATGCCTCAAAGTTAAAAACACACACATTCTTAATTAGAACAGACATATCTCCTCACTTGAGAGCATGAAGTCTACATACAATGTAAGTTAAAGAAAAAATCTCAAAAGCGAAATGGTAATTACTATTTAGAGTTTACTGGAACCAAAATTCTCCAGTGGTAATCGAAAGCAGAAACATTACAAAAAGAATAAGAAAAATTCACAATACCCTCTCCTTATCTTTTGCTGCTATTTTTTTCTTTCGATACCATTTTTTCTCTGTTTTTTTTGTGTTTAAATAAACAAGACACAGAAGAAAGCGGGCGAAACTTCCGCCGCGTCATCTCTCCATTTCGCTTTAAAAGACGGCTAGGAACCATGGTCCGATCAATCGAACTCGCTTCTTTTATATTATATTTTATCTACAAATGTGTTTTGGAAAGATGCTAGAAGTCGATGATAGGTTCTCCGATGGTGAGATTTCGCTCCAAAGTCCATGGTAAGTCGAAGAGCTTCGCTGTGACAAACTTGAAGATCTTATTTACGTTTATGTTGTATGAAGCACTCGAGAAGAAGAGCGTGGCGTTTAGCGCCTTCGCGTAGGCTCTCGCCTGGCTAGCAATTGTCCATTGCAGATCAATAGGAAGCTGAATAAACTCATCAAACTTGGTTCCTACCATAACTGGAATCGCCGTCTGCATAAAGACATTAATCATATAAGTGTTTTGAACTTTTCCGCATTTTTAAAGGGGTGCAATACGAGAACTTAAGTCACCCATCCTAGTACTACTCTCGTGTATTCTGACTGCGAAATTCTGATGCTAAGATTGCACCGTCTCATCAATTTATTTTTTGAATAATTTGATTCGGATTGGAAAGGCCAAATTGAAAATATTACTAGTATTTTTATGTTTAAAGTCTTACCTGATTAGACATTCTAGCTTGTTGATACCAGCTAATCACACTGCATAATCACATAAGATAAGGATAACTTTTAGCTTCATATTTGCAAATATTATGATCAAAACGTACATTGTTGATAAGCCTAAACAGTAATTTTAACCTGGTAAGTGTGCAACGACTGGTGAGATCGAACATGAAGAGAATAGCCACAGAGTCCTTACAAGCCATGGGGATTAGATCACGTGATTTCTCAGCTCCTGTTTAATTAAATTTCTAATTAAGCTTAACTAATCATTACATAGATAGTAATTAAATGAGGTTTTACTAGTTGTTAAGAAATAAAGAAGGAAGATGAACCTTGTAATTCCCAGATACTGTAGGAAATGCGAGCTCCTCCCATGGATAACGTCTTGTCCGTACAATGGATCCCTTTCTCCATCTCTCTTATCTCAACTTGTTTCTCTTCACCAACATATTTCGCCTTTACAATCAAAATCAGATAAGCAATGTTGCTGTTACTTCCCTTGTAGACAGCTAATGATCACGAATGTTGATGTATATATTTAATAAATTTTTAGCGATTAAAAACTTTAATTTCTGTGAATTGGTCAGCAAATCTCAGCTAAATAAAAACATTGCCATCTCCAACCCACTCCATATTTCACTCTAAAATGGGAGGTTGAATAAAAAATATTTCAATTCCATTTCATTTTTCACTGAGTAAAAACAGATAATTCTCTATAGATTGAGTAATACTTTCACTTTTTTTGTTTATTATTCTACTTTTCAAGGGTTGAGTAAAACCAACTACTGGATTACTCAATTTTGGAAGAAAAAAATCAAACTTTTACATTGGAGATAGTTATTATCATCTGTCCATTTCGAAATCAATATATAATGATTGATATCTGGAGAGATTGAATGTTTTCTCACAGTAGTTTTGAGATGTGAATGATGTCCTATATGCAAAACCAATGTTCTAAAAATCGGTTTAGACAGAGCTTTGATGTCTCTGCAAATCGAATATAAATGAAATATTTTTTTCAAAAACGATTTTTTAAAACATCCCAATGTTCAAAACATTGGTTTAGACGATCACCCAAACAATAATCCTCTATAAGAACGTTAACATTGTGTAAAACTAACCAGGAAGCAAGTTTTTCCTATCTCTGGATCTCCTAAGAGGCTGATTTTCAGAGAAACCACATCAGAATCCGATCTCCGGTTGCTGTTCTCGTGTTCCTGTACCGACGCGCGGCGTACGAGCTCACCTTCCACAGCGGGGATGGAGGAGGAGGCAGAGGACGAGAGACACTCGGAGAGGGAGTGGCGGCGCGCGAAAGCAATAGATAACTCTGTGACTTACCTGGAGCGCAAGGGACGATTCTGCTCAAGAGAAGGCGCGTGAATCGTCGGAGAATCAGTATCCTACGGTTTACTATGTTCCTGAGGTTGTTTGTTCGAGCGATTTTAACGCAAGATTGAGCCATTTTCGATTGATTAAGAAGAAGAAGGAGAAGATGGAGAAGAATAATCAGAAGATAGCTTCAGGAAGATCTGGTGATGGCCAGAGAGAAGCTGATTGGTTTCATTATGGCCATGAAAGAAAAAAGGTGAAAGAAGAGAAAGAAGCAAATATAGGCGAAAGGTCTTTTTGGTTTCTGTGTTTCATCCTCTTTTTCGGAGGGGGCGAGACTTTAAAGCCTTTTTCTCAAATTTATTTTTATTAATTACGTAATTATGGGTTTTGAGTTTTGACAATCTTCTCAAATATTTTTTTTTAGATTTTTGTCATAACCAAAAATATGTTTCATTAAAAAAGTAAAATACATTGTTATCTATTGTTTTTAAAAAATATAAATAAATAGACTCTTTTTAGAAAAATAGATTTTTATGGTTTTGAATTATATATCTTTTAACTTTTTAAAAAAAATTAATTTAATTATTTGAAACTATTTAAAATATATATTTTAAAAATAAAATAAATTATACTACTTTTTAAATCTAAACTTTAAATTTAGATTAGCTAACTCTAAAAATATAAATATATATTTACTTATTTAATAAAATATTTTGATCATTTTAATCTATAAAAGCTATATTTATAATAAAAATTTATTGAAGGCTATTGAAGAAAATTTCTCTTTTGAGTTTTGACACATGTGTCAATGTGTGGACAACGAGATGAGAGGAGGTGTGGATCTCTCCGGATGTGACGACCACAAATTACACTACACCTTTTTGGCCTTTCGTTGACCTTTGAATCACACTATGCATAATTTCAAGATCTTTTGACTTTTGAGCCTGAATCTTTTTGGACGTATTGTGAAAACTATTTTGGAATTTTCTTATAAATATATATTTTAATGTTGATATATCATTTTCTCTTAATTTGAAACTGATAAAAGTTATTTAGATGTATTTTAATCAAGTATTTTGAATGATTTGTCATCTTAATTAGTTGGTGTTTGTATCGTTGTTGTATCACCATTCAAATTTGATAGACTACGTGTAACGTTCCGACCGTCCACGACTAATGGACCACCCACACCTGTTTTTTCGGTTTATGGGTCCCATTCCGTCCGACGGCCGTGCGTTAATTTTTCAAAGGCTCGAAATCATTGTTTACTGATCATGCAATCACCACCCGACCTTTCCCCGTGTTTTGGCATCACTTGCACGGTATCGCAAATCATTTTCCGATAGGTCACCCATCATTTCACTACTCCAGCCCAAACACGCTTAACCCTGGAGTTCTAAACGGATGTATGACGGAAAATGTAAGTCAACTTTGGTGACATAGATAGTCAAATCAATTCTCTTAAGCCTTTTTCATATATCATAGTTCGGGATGTTACAATTCACCCCCTCTCAAAGAACGCAACGTCCTCGTTGCGCCCCACGACAGGTCTCAAGACGCCTCTCAGGTCAGAACTGAGACGGCTAACCAGCTCTGATACCATTTGTAACGTCCCGACCGCCCACGACTAATGGGCCACCTACACCCGCTTTCTCGGCCCATGGGCCCCATCCCGTCCGACGGCCGTGCGTTAATTTTTCTAAGGTTCGAAATCATTGTTTACTGACCCTGCAATCACCACCCGACCTTTCCCCGTGTTTTGGCCTCACTCGCACGGTATCGCGAATCACTTCCCGATAGGTCACCCATTCTTTCACTACTTCAGCCCAAACACGCTTAACCCTGAAGTTCTAAACGGATATGTGACAGAAAAGGTAAATCAACTTTGGTGATATAGATAGGCAAATCAATTCTTTTAAACCTTTTTCATATATCACAATTCGAGATGTAACACTAACGTTCGTATAAGTTATTTAAAAAGAAGAATGAAACTAAATATTATGTTTGCTTTTAATTTTTTGCACGCTACATATGGTGTTATTGTTTATAAGTTATTATAAATATATATAGTTGGAGGTGAAACAGATTTATATATCTTAGAATGTTTGAATTTCGGGATATTTTGATCTGAAATACAATTATCTAGATATTTGCATTATCATTTTGAATATTTGCATTTATATATCTTTTAAGTTCTTAAGATATTTACAAAGTATAACTGTCTTTAAGATTCAAATTAATTATATTTAAAAATTACTATATTTTAATTACATTTTGGGAGTGTCAATAATGAAACAATGATATCTTTTATTCATCAAAGTAATCTCAAAAACTTATGAGAACTCAATAATTCAAAACATTAGATTAAATATTGTGTTACCAAAAAATATGTGTAATGAGTTCATTTCAGACTTAACAACAAGGCATGCATTGATGATGGGTGTCTTCATGTACCACATGATCAAATATTATAAGCGTAAAGAACATATGAAATTGGAATACTGTTGATTTAATTCGATTTTAAAAATGTTGGTACAGATAGTTGGTTTAAAAGAATATTTTGGTTAACAGTTGAGACCCACGTGAATTGAAAACTAACATAACAAAAAAGTAGCCAACTCAAAGACATGTCTCCGACCACAGATGCTCTAACTCTTGATGGTGTTCTGAAATTGGCGTATTGGATAAGGGCATGATTTGAGGTAGAAAAAATTTTAGTACTGAGTTCTGAACTCAGTATATGAACATAAAAGTGGCTGAATTTATGTTATAGCTAAATCTAGTTAAAGATTGTCCATGTACCTTTGGATAGAGATCACACAATCATAGTTCATTAGAAGAAAGTTTAGTCATCCATAGACGTTTTAGAGAGTTCTCGGCTTTTTATAAGAAAATGCCAAAATAATTTGAGATGTTCTTTTAAACGGGAGGAGCCTCTTTATTTAGACAATGATGAACGCAGTATCTTTTCCTCCTAGGTTTTGGTTTTTGACTTTAAACTTTGTTTGCATATATTTAAAACCCATATCAAGAACTAGCCTAATATAAATGAAACATATAAGGCCGTAGTGTTACAACGTGTAGTGTAAAACAGAAAGCCCAATAGTAGGAATGGCCCAGTACCTTAACCTTCTAGTACAGTAGTACCTCTAAATCAGCTATGAATCCTGCCATTTATGCCCACCGAGAACGCTGTAGACAGACAATCCAATATAAAATTACATCGACTAGTATCAAAAGCTTTGGCATATCAACCTTTATATTGACTCGCTGTGCAACTTTTATTTTTGTGATATTAACCACTCACAATTTCAGAGGCTAATAATGTGTTTTCCAATAATAATCTTCCTTGGATAAAAGCTGTTTGGTTTGGCAGGATAATTAATGGAAATAAAGGCTTCAACTTAGCAACAATGAGTTTAAATACCAGCTTGTAGAGAGTACTGCTTGAAGATATTAGGCAAAAATCATTAATGATAATTGTACCAGTGAACTTCGGGGCGAGGGTTGACGAAAATTTCATGTGTTCCAAGTAGATTGATTTTCTGGATTTTTTTTTTGTTTCTGTAAAAACTGATTGTAGCCTTTATACACTATTTATGAGTTAAATCGTAGTATGCACTTGTTTAAGAACTTGCAAACCCCACAAGGTAATACTTATCTGATCTTTTCTACGTCCCAATCATTCTTCTCGTGGAGGAAAAGGTCTTAACATAAGAGACAGTCCGCATGAACTTGCAAACCCCACAAAAGTAGCCTGTCCCTAGTCTCTTGTGGTGTCCCATACATGGAAAGCATGCTTTGATATGTGTCCTTTAAACCACACTAAAAAAAAACACTGATTTGTGCCAAGAAACTGCAGGATGAGAAGGCTACAAGGCAATTGCAAATTTTTGGAACGTTGGAACTTTTTTTTTTCTGTTAACCGTGGGGCCCGGCGATTGAGGTCAACCGACTAATCCCACGGCACTCCACGTATTCTTGCGATTTAACGCTAGCCCGGGTGGCCACACGGGGTTTCGAAGCCAGATCCGTATTGGGGGCAAAGACTCCCTCAAGACCACTAGCCCATCACCGCATGGTTAATGTCGAAACTTCCAAAACAATGATCTTGTTTTTAAAACGATAATATTTTAAAAAGGTTTAATTGACTATGTTTAAGCAAGATGCTTTAGCAGAGCGGGACTTGAAATATTTTAGGCCCTAAGCACAAAATATTTGGCTCATAAGTTATACTCCCTCCGTTTTAAATAATTTATTGTTGTAGGGTAAAATTTTCGTTATAAAATAAGTGTTGTTTTATAATTTCAATACAAAATTCAATGATTTTATATATCATTTTATATTTCTATCGGTTGAAATGTGGTTAGGTGTATATGTAATGATGTTTTATTTTGGGAATATGTAAAATTTAATGTTATCTTAATCTGTGTGTAAAAATCTAAAAAGACAACTAAAATGAAACGGAAGGAGTATTATTTTTTGGAAAAGTTTTAAAAATCTTTTAGCCTATAGTCGAGACACTGAGAATATTAATTAAGACAGTTACTAACCAAGCTGAAGGAGATTTTTGCATAATATTGGCTCTTAAAACTATTTATCTGAGTTTTGGCTCCAACCATGTGCTCGACTAGCTTGGAGTCACGGCCCTGTGCTTCAGTATGTATGTATTTATATTCCCTATAAGAAATTACAAACAAATGCACGTCACCAGTTGACTTTTATATGATTTTCTATAATTAATTTGTCAAGTTCGACGTCGACAATCTCAGCATCTTACGCCTATGATTATACTGAAATGAATCAGATTTTTTATTCTGTTTCTTTAAAGTATTAATATTTAGAAATTGTGACAGATATTCCTTCCATTCTTTAGAACAAGTCTACCATACTGTTGTGAACTCAATAATCATATCACTCTGTGTTATTCTCATAAGCAATTGCATGTGTATTACATACTAATCAGCCAAGATAATGAAGATGGTACTCAATAACTACAAATTGATGTGCAATGATGTTAATGCATATATTATGGGATTCTAATCCTAATACTGTAATACATAATAATAGAAAGAAAGCCATATTTCATTCCTCTTTAATTCAACCATTAGAATTACCACCGGGTTAAATTTACATTTAAAGCGAAGTGTTCTTATTTCCTTTTCTTTGTTTCTACATTATAGAATTGGCCTAAAGTTCAAAGCATATATATAATGTGATTTATTATCATTTTATGTAGATCACAAAAAATTAAGTATACTGGAAATACTTTTTTTTTTTGCTGAAATTTTAAATTGATTATCAACAAAGAAAAAAATTGCAGGCCACTAAGATTTATGCTTTTAGAAATTGAACACAGTCTATAAAAAGAAACAAAGAGCTAAAACTTAAGAAGGGATGGTCCTTTGAAGCCAACATTGCATCAGTTCACTATAGAAAATTGGCTTCCGGTGTCGCAAAGAGGAAATCATGTTTCTAATAGTCTTGTCCGTAAACCGACCTGTGCAGGTTTCCCTGAGGGGATCACCATGGTGACGTCCGCTGATTCTCTCCCGCCATACACTGTGAATGGTAGCTTGGAGAGCAAAAACTCTTATAATTTATGATAAAATAAAAAAAATAAGGATTTAGAAAGTAAAATTTAAATCTCTTCTTTTAACCAAATCATATATGTCTTTATTATAAAAAGGTAATGTCATGCCTTTCTTTGTTTTTTTTTTTGTTTTTTTCTATAACCTGGGGTATCCGACGAAAATTTAACTGACACCAAACAAATTTGGTTGCTTTCAATGAGAATTTAATACACATCTCATCTGGTCACACAAGCGGATAGATCTCAAATGGTAGATTTTGAATTCAGAATGCTTAACATTTTTCCAACATGTCGTACCACTACCACGCTTGTGTGGTTATAGACATTTGTTTGTTGAGAAAATTACATGTGTAGTCAGTTTGTCTATCTAATTACACGTAGAGGTAAATTCCACTTGAAGTACACTTTTATCATGTTGTTTTCCTTCTTTCTAACTCTCTAAAGCTAAATTATCTCTCTCAACTCAAACTAAACTCGTGACTAAATCTATATCTCATTTCCACTTCATACTCATTTTCCCAACTCAAATCTTAGTTCTGATACGTTTATGGTGAATCACATTGGATATTCGAAATCGACTTCTATGCCTCTAACAAAGTTAACCTCTCACACAGATACAATCAAGGGCATGGTGTAGTAGCTAATGTAAAGAACAAAGTAGGTGAAACGTTTCAGAGATTGGGTGAGCTCGGGATCCGCCATGAGAGAGCTCGGAATCTGCCGTGGTGAGAAGTTTGAGAGAGTGGGTGAGCTCGGGATCTGTCGTGTGTGAGTTCAGGATCCACCGTGGGTGAGCTTGGGATCATCCGTCAATGAGCTTGGGATCCCCCACGGGTGAAAAGTTTCAGAGAGTGGGTGAGCTTGGGATTTGTCATGGTTGAGCTATCCGCGATCTTCTCGTTCATGTTCAAGACGATGAAAAACAAGAAACCAAAATTCGCCTAATCGCATGTTAAAAAATTGATGGAATGATAACAATATACTCTATTTGTTTCATATTAAGTGTCACTTTAGCTTTGTGCACACATATTAATGAAATAATTAATTTTGCATATTTTCTATAAAAAAATACAATTACTTATATAGGTAACCATATTTAAACCAATAGAAAAATAAATTGCACTATAAAATTAATAAATTTTGTATCGAAAGTCAAAAATGACACTTATTTTGTAACAAAAAAAATATCTACAACGACATTTAATATGAAACAGATGGAGTATGATTTTCATTAAAAACACATATCACTGGTGTGTTGAAACTTATCAAGAAATAAAATATAATGGGGTAAAATTTATATCTCTACGTATCATGAAATAAAACTATATGGAATAAAATACAATGGGGTAAAATTAATCTTAAAAAAACATTAAACTAGTAAGCTCTCTTGTCATCCAACTATAAGTCTATTCTAACCGAACGAGAACACACATGATTGGCTTCTCCTTTTAAATTTTGTGGATAATAAAAGATTCTCTAACCCAAACTTAGTTATAATCTTTAGTTAACACAACCACAAACCTATTGTTTGTTTAGACTCACAATTGTTACACTCTCAAGTGGAATGTGACCTAAATGGTAATGCAGAACATCATATTGTTTGTTTACACTCTTAAAACACGAATGTGCCTTAAATGCATAATGCACAACAGTATATATAAAAATTTGGTAAATATCTTTTCTTCATACGTTTCTGTTCCGTTTTGATTGTTTGTAACTATTAACGAATTAAAAACACAGGGTACCTTAAACTGAAAAATATTAAACAAAAATCTTTCTTCAAGCGGTGATCTTCTTTATAAAAACTTTTTGGCTTTTGACAAATTGTCCCTAAACTTTTTGAAAATCAGGGAATAATTTATTTATCTGAAAACGTTAAACAAGAGCCGACGTCACGAAAAGGGAAAACATAAAATATAGCCGTTATGAACACGTTAACGTGGCCTGACCTTTATGGCTTGTAACCATTATTGTAAAATTTATTTAAAGAAACTGAAAAGGAAACTGTAACGGACAATGTATATTTAAAACGCAACCAAAATTATTTCTTTTTTCCCTTAAATTATTTTAACAAATTAACTTTTGCCAGGTGACACATGCACTAATTTAATATCATTTATTGATTTCACTAGTAACACCCAAAACGTATGAATCAACAGATCTTAATTGAGTTCAATCTTGGATCTATTTCCCACAAGAAAAAAAAACACATATAGAAAATAATCTGTCATTTCTTTTTATTATTAATGATTTACTTTATTGTTCTGATCCAAGACCCTTCTTCTTCTTCTTCTCCTTCTGCAGAATCTGCAGTTTCGTCTTCATTGTTTCCATCCTCTCAACTTTGTTTGACTTGATCGATACAAACAACAAGACGAGATTTGTCGCTAAGCTCTTGAGAAGGTAACTGAAGTTAATCTCAGATAACTAGCCTAGTTGATTCATAAACTTTAGATTTTGACTGAGATTGTTTGAGTAGTTTTTGGCTTTCATTTTTAGATTTTGTTTTTTAGTTTTTGATTTTTTTCTGTAGACTTTTTAGTGTCACAAGAACTTTGGATAGTGATTTATTTTAAAATAATCCAACAAACGTGTAGGTTTGGTTCCTGCTAATAGCTAAAGATACAACAATGTTGTGATTGTTATTTAGAAAAAAAAAAGAAAGATATATTAACTTATTTTTTTTTCTAAAATTAAATATTTATATTTGTCTGATAAAAATTATATTTTACTAGTAAGTAATTTTGATTACAAATAATACAAAAGAAAAAATTACTTGTAAAAGAGGACATGTTTTTTTCAGAGAAATCCAAACATGGTTTTGTTTTTCATAGAAAATTTATTAAAACACTCAAAAATTAATTTCGCTAGCTTTCCCTCGTATGATGAATATGAATTTTTAATTACTAGTTATTTTTTACTCTTTTTCGTTTTACTTTATGAACCATCTTTGAATCGCAAGAAACCCTAGAAAAAGACTCTTAACCTCTTAGTTGTTTACCGTGTATTTTAATGTTCAGGAAGATCGTCCTTTCTTGAAAATCATGGCCACACTAAGCGATATTGGAGTTGCAGCAGCCATCAACATTCTAACTGCATTCGCTTTCTTCATCGCCTTTGCCATCCTTAGGCTTCAACCTGTTAATGACAGAGTCTATTTCCCTAAATGGTACCTCAAGGGTTTAAGGAGTAGCCCTATTAAAACAGGTGGCTTGGCCAGCAAGTTTGTCAATTTGGATTTTCGATCTTACATTAGATTCTTGAACTGGATGCCTCAAGCATTGAGAATGCCAGAGCCTGAGCTCATCGACCACGCAGGATTGGATTCTGTTGTCTATTTGAGGATTTACTTATTAGGGTATACACATAACCACAAAACCCTTTTCTTGAAAATATGTTTGATAGTTCAAGATTATGATCAATGGGTGGTTTGTAATGCAGGTTGAAGATCTTTTTCCCAATAGCATGTCTTGCTTTCACAGTAATGGTGCCGGTTAACTGGACCAACACCACGTTGGATAAGCTACAGAATCTGACTTTCAGTGACATTGATAAACTCTCTATATCAAATATACCAACTGGATCATCCAGGTAATCAGTGGATTTGATTTGTTTTGATATATATAGTTCTTGATTCTAATATATGATCATGTATGTGACAGGTTTTGGGTGCATTTGTGTATGGCTTATGTGATTACTTTCTGGACATGCTATGTCTTAAAACGAGAGTACAAGATTATTGGTTCCATGAGGCTACAGTTTCTTGCTTCTGATCAAAGGAGACCTGACCAGTTTACAGTTAACAGAACTTCTCAATCTCTTTGTCCACTCTGTTTGACTTTCTTAGTTTAAATGTCATTTGTTTTTGATTAATTTAGGTTCTGGTGAGGAACATTCCTCCAGATCCTGATGAATCAGTCAGTGAGCTTGTTGAGCATTTCTTTAAAGTCAACCATCCAGACTACTACCTCACTTACCAGGTTTGAACTTTGATCTTACTCAGGATGTTCCATTTTGGATTCTTGTTTTTGGTTTGATTCATCTTCTGGTTTAACCAAACAGGCTGTCTACAACGCAAACAAACTGTCTGAATTGGTTCAAAAGAGGAAGAAATGTCAGAACTGGCTTGATTACTATCAAAACAAACACTCTAGGAATCCATCTAAAAGGGCTGTAATCAAGGTAATACCATCATATGCTTCTTCTATTTTGTTGAACCTTTGATATAACCCTTCTACTTTCATAAGCCAGGTGGGTTTTCTTGGCTGTTGGGGTGAAAAAGTTGATGCAATTGATCGATACACCGAAAAAATCGAGGGACTAACAAGAAAAGTAAAGACACCTATCCTAACTCCTTGTGTTTGATCACCTTGTTGTCTTCATTATCACACTATATACTATGATGGTTTCAGATAAATGAAGAGAAGGAGAAGGTAACAAGCAGCACAAAGTCACTAGTCCCTGCAGCTTTTGTATCTTTCAAAAGGCGTTGGGGCGCAGTAGTTTGCGCTCAAACTCAACAGTCAAGAAACCCAACAGAGTGGCTTACCGAATGGGCTCCAGAGCCAAGAGACATCTACTGGGACAATCTTGCATTGCCTTATGTCCACCTCACTATCAGAAGACTAGTGATAGCCGTTGCTTTCTTCTTCCTCACTTTCTTCTTCATGATCCCTATAGCATTTGTGCAGACACTCGCCAACATTGAAGGCATTGAGAAGGCTGTACCTTTCTTGAAACCTCTCATCGAAATGTAATAACACTCTCAAACCTTAACTCTCTCTTCCTTTTTACTCATTGATGTTTCTTGAAATCTTGAAACCTTAACAGGAAAACGGTTAAGTCCTTTATACAAGGCTTCCTTCCAGGTATAGCACTGAAGATCTTCCTCCTTGTCCTCCCTAGCATACTCATGCTAATGTCGAAATTCGAAGGTTTCATAAGTAAATCTTCACTAGAGAGAAGATGTGCAAGCAGGTACTACATGTTCCAGTTCATAAACGTTTTCCTCTGCAGCATTATCGCCGGTACAGCACTTCAACAGCTTAACAGCTTCTTGAACCAATCTGCAACTGAGATCCCAAAGACTATTGGTGTGTCAATACCGATGAAAGCCACTTTCTTCATAACCTACATAATGGTGGATGGATGGGCTGGTGTTGCTGGAGAGATACTGAGGTTGAAGCCCTTGATAATCTATCATCTCAAGAACTTCTTTCTTGTGAAAACAGAGAAAGATAGAGAAGAAGCAATGGATCCTGGAACTATAGGGTTCAACACTGGTGAACCACAGATACAACTCTACTTCATTCTTGGTCTTGTTTATGCTGCTGTTAGCCCTATCCTCCTTCCTTTCATCCTAGTCTTCTTCGCCTTAGCTTATGTTGTTTACCGTCATCAGGTATCATTTCTACTTCCATTCTTTTATTTTATAAGTAAAAAAGATGGTTTCACCTCTTGCCGGGAACTCAAACAATGTAAATAGTCTTGCCCAACGAGTATTGAATCCAAGTGAAGGAGTATCCACTAGACACTTCTTTACCACTAGACCAACAGCTCGTTCGTTACTCCATTCTCTAACCTTGTTTTTATCATTTTCTTTGGTTGTTTTCAGATTATAAATGTGTATAACCAAGAGTATGAGAGTGCTGGAGCGTTCTGGCCTGATGTTCATAGACGTGTAGTGATTGCTTTGATAGTATCTCAGCTACTTTTAATGGGACTACTCAGCACAAAGCGAGCTTCACGTTCAACTCCATTGCTTTTCATACTTCCTGTGTTAACCATAGGGTTCCACAGATTCTGCAAAGGACGTTACGAGCCGGTCTTTGTCAGATACCCATTACAAGTTAGTAGTTAGTGTATTTCCCTCCTTTCTTTGTGTGTTTGGTCTTGATGATGTCTTTGTTTGTAGGATGCAATGGTTAAGGATACCTTGGAACGCACGAAAGAACCGAACTTAAACTTGAAAACGTTTCTTCAAAACGCTTATGTGCATCCGGTGTTTAAGGCGGCGGATAATGTGAAGGATGAGATGGTTGTGGAGGAGGAGACGAGGCCTGATCGGACGCCGGATTTAGTGGCTACTAAACGCAGTTCAAAGAGACATACTAGTGGTGGCTCCTCTTTTGAAACCTTTACTTAAAACTTAAAAGTGAGATATTTTTGATGAGATGTGTTTACAGGGATGATTTTTCTAGGTTTATGGAAGAACGATTTTTTCCAAATCAACTGTTTTTTTATCAGATCATCAATCTCTTTAAGAGTTAATGTATAGATCAAAAAGCAATACAAAAACTGTTCATGGTAAAATTAAAGGACAATTCTTTCAAAAACACAAGAAGAAATGATTAAACAAGTTTAATTAAAATTGATTCTCTCAAATAACCATTTTAAGTTTTTGTCAATAAAATAACTATAAAAAAAAACTATTTTAGAATTTTAATATAATAAAATATATTTTGATTATTTTTTAAAGTTATTTTTATAATGAAAACCTTTTTAGTGCTATTAAAATATAAAAAATTATTTGTAAATATAAAAAATATTATTTAGTATAGATGTTTTAATTCGATTTTTTTAGAAAAAAATTGAACTTTTTCTTTATTTTTTCCAAGTTTATTTTGAAATCCCGAGTTTTTTTTGAAATTAATTTTATATTTTTATTATAATGACAAAATGATGTACATAAAATAAATTATATATGTTTTTTTGATAAAATTGAATCATATAAAGTCAAAGACATATAAATATATTAAATTTTCACAAATATAATTTACTGTTCCTTCAAAACTACGAAAATAACACAACACACGAGCACAAGACGAATCAGATCTGAGCTTTGTCGTCGCCATTTGATCTTCGCAATCATCGAAGCAGAGATTGGGAGCGAGGCGAATGGACGAGGTGATGGCAGTGGCGGACGCCGGTAGGGCGTTGTACGGATCCTCTCCTCCGTCGCAGAATCTGTTACCTCATAATCTTCCCATCTTCTCCGCTTTTCTTGCATTGGCTCTTGCTCAGTTCCTCAAAGTTTTCACTAATTGGTCCGTTCAAATCTTGACCCTCCTTGTGAATTTGTTATTACAGAACTTAAAAGTTGGCTATATGTTATGTTGTTTAGTTATGTAGTAGTTAAAGAGTCTTACTTGTATGTTAGATTTGTAGGTACAAAGAAAAGAGATGGGACTCTAAACTTATGCTCAGTTCTGGTGGTATGCCTTCCTCTCACTCCGCTACTGTCACTGCCTTGGCTCTCGCCATTGGTCTTGAAGAAGGTGCTGGAGCACCCGCTTTTGCTATTGCTCTTGTCTTAGCTTGCGTTGTGAGTTCTTTCTACTTCTAAAATATCTCTCTTACAATGTGTCCTTTTGTGCCATGCTATTAAGTTTCGAACCACTAACTTCACTGAGTCGGATCTGAGATTTCGGAGGCTCTAAACATTTCTTTAAGAAATTTTATAAAAAAAAAAATTCGTAATTTGGGGGCCATTCTTATTTAAAAAACTTCAAAAAATTTTGGGGACCAAGGTCAATGCTTCACCCGGCTGTGCCCTGATCCGACCCTAATACAAGGATCATATATACAAAGTAACAGCTTGTTTCACTTGATGTAGAACAGAGCTTATCTTGCTTCTTATCCTTGGGAACTTTCTCTCTGATCACTTATTAAAACCAAACCATCTTTGGTATGTTTGGGTTGCAGGTAATGTATGATGCCTCTGGGGTCAGGCTTCATGCTGGTCGTCAAGCTGAGGTAAAGCCACTTAAAAACCTTATTAGTATCTTTCTCTCTTTTTGTTGTCTTTCCAAAAAAGCTAAACACTTTTTTTCTTTCATGTGAATGGAAATCTCAGCTGCTGAATCAAATTGTTTGTGAGTTTCCTCCGGAGCATCCATTATCTACAGTTAAACCCTTGCGTGAACTGCTCGGCCACACTCCTATCCAGGTTTGTTGAACTCTCATCAGTGATGACCACTAGAACTCTGTCCCCTATTCGTCGTCTGTTGAGTATCTGTTGTTGTTGTTGATGTTACGATCATAGAGCTAAGTTAATGAGATTGAGTTACAGGTTGGTGCCGGGGCCATTTTAGGATGTGTGGTAGCGTATCTGATGAGGAGTACAAGCTAGTTTCTACACAACAATGAAACCAACATTCTTTTGAAGATTATAGACCCCCTTAAGAAGCTATATATAGATTCATCAAGCTGTGGAGTAGATTATTGGTAAGTAAATGGAAATTGTGAAATCTGTGTCATTATTTAAGAAATAGTTTTTCTTTTGTCAACGAAATGGTTATGTGTTTCAAAAGTATCTTCACCATTATTGTAGAACATATTCGCGTTCTGCTTTTGCCTTTAGTTTATGTTGATTTAAACTCTCTTCTAAGGTGTCCATTAAGAATGTAAGCATGTGAAGTCTCTCTTGTGGTTGAAAATAGACTTGGGCATTTTACCAACTCTGAAAATAAGATTAGACCAATTCAATTTTCAGACCGAAACGGAACCTAAAATTTATAAATATCTAGATAGATCCAAAATTCTTCTATCCCAAAGAATGGATTCTGAAAAAAATGATTTGAATAGATTTAGGTTCTCTAAAATAGTGACTAAATTTTAAAATTTGATGAAACTTGCGACCGATCACAAGTCACATGAATTTACAACAAAACAAACAATATTTAGTGGTAGATCATTGTTGCATAAACCTATCTACAATATTGAAACAAACAACATTTTAGTCGTAAATCTCAGTCGCATGACAAGCAAACAAAACAAGGCCTATAAAATCTTTGAGCATAGATTTTATAAGTGTGTAAGAAAGTTCAAAACAATTTTGACCTCAGATTCAAACAAGAATTAGAATCCAAATTTGGTATAACAAAAAACAAAACCGAAGTAAACCGTTTTAGTTGTAAGCCTCTCCTCATAGAGCCAAACCCAAACACAGTACAGTCTCCACTTCCCGCCAGGGCCAAACCATCTCTCTCTAGGGCATGTCTGGTTCAATCCGAAACTGAACCACTCATGATTCTCTCTCCAAACCTCTCGCTCCTCCCCGTAACCCTAATCCCCAAACTTCCAACCGGAAGGAACTTGGCAGCAAACCCTAGGCCTCTTTTGTTCACGCTCCGGCTCGATGAGACGAAAAGGGTTTTCCGGGTTAGAGCCACAGTGGACGGAGATGGTGGAAAAACCGGAAATTGGGTTAACCGGTTACCGGTTCCGGGTCTGGGAGCTGAGAATGTATTCAGATTGATTTCGAGCGCCACGGGGAGTCCAATAGGACAGTTCATATCGTCCCCTGTCACGTTCTTGCACTCCGTGGATCCAAGAATCAAATTGGTAATTTAAATTCTTGATTTTTAGTCAATTTTCATACCAAAGATTAAATCTTTTTAATTTTCATTTACTGTTAATAATGATGGTGCTAGTTGCTGTTTTATTGATTTGGTTTTTTGAGGCTCTAGCAACTAGCTATGGTTTGTTTCAGACACATTCATAGTTGAGATACGAAGTTGATTAACTATGTTCAGGTATGGCTACTAACACTGGTAGTTCTTCCAGCAAGAGCAAGCATTGTTGTGCGTTTGGGACTTGTTGTCTGTACTGCTCTTTTGTCTATCTCTGTTCTCCCAAGACAAGTTTGGATGGTAAGTTATTTTATCTCTCTCTCACACAAGCCTGTTTCTTCCATTTAGGGCCGGATCTGGGCATAGCCGCATGAAACATTGGTCTTGACCTCTAAAATTTTTGGAAATCTTATACATAAGATAAACCCCAGATTACGAACAAGAAAAATTGATGAAAATTTATAAAGAAATGTTTAGAGCCCCTGAAATCTCAGATCCATCTCAGATCCGGCCCTGCTTCCATTTCTTTATTTGGCTTTTGGTGTCTAGATTGTTGCAATGATTAGATGTGGTAGATGTAATGCAATTCTTGAGTTCTATCTCTTAGTTTCTTAACTTGTTCATGTAAGGATCAATTGGCGAGAGTTTCACTCCTTTCGTGTATACTCTTCATAACCTTGGGGTTAGGTTCAGATGGTGCACCCCCAATGCTTCAATCAAGAACCCCACCATCTTCACTCACTGGCTTGCCTGATCTTCCAATGTCTTTGAGCGGTTACTCCTACATGTTGCTGAAGCTTGGACCGTTGCAGTTCACAAGGAAAGGTTTGTCTGTTGGAAGCACAGCTGCATGCTTAACCTTCATCGTAAGTCTTTGGTTCTCTACTACTAACATTTTCCCTCTAGTTTAGATCACCAAATGAGGAAGGCTTGGTTCTTGTCACAGATCTTCCAAAGTGCTAGCATTTGCCTTGCAACCACAACACCAGAGCAGCTTGCGCTAGCTCTGCGTTGGTTCTTGTTCCCGTTGACATATATTGGTGTCCCTGTTGGTGAAATCATCCTCACGCTCCTGCTTTCACTGAGATTCATTAATTTGGTTTTTGATGAGGTGAAGAACTTTTCACTTTTTGTTCTTTCTAATATACATACATCTCCTGTCTAAGCTTCACATTCATTAACCACATTAATCTTTGTTGTTACATTAAAGGTCCGAAGTGTTGCACTTGGAATTGTATCCCGGAGAGTAGACTGGAAGCAACTTACTGTTCTTGAGACACTTGATAGTAAGAATCTAAGTTTCTTCTATCTCTTTTTAAACTGAAAGTTATCTTACAGGTGACTTGTTTGTGTAGTTTTCGCGTCTTTCATACGCCGGATCTTCAAGAATATATTCCGCCATGCCGAGCAAATATCGCAGGTGAAAATTAGGTTTCTGTTAGCTTTCTACATTGATCTTCATCTTTGTCTGAAGCTCAAGTAGGAAGTCTCTGTTTACAGGAAGTGTGTAACTTTTGTTTATGTGCAGGCTATGATTGTTAGAGGGTTCAGAGGAGACAGCAGTAGCCACAAGATCTACTTCTTCTCAGGCTCATCTAACAAGTTTGCTGATTTTGCGTCAGTTTTGTGTTTGATCGGTGTAATCTCAACCGCAGTCTTGTCCGAATACTTCTTTGTCTAAATATTATCACTGATTTGTTTCAGTTTAATATTTTTTTAAAAAGAACATTAAACATCTTTATTAGAACTTATTTTATTTCTTGAGATAAAACAACAATTACAGGGAAATTTTAGTCGAGAAAAAAACTACAGTTACAGGGAAAGATGTTTATTGAAACAAAACTACAATTACTTTATTTATTTGCCTAGTCATGCATGGGGAGTAGGCAAAGAGGATATTAGGAACAAAGAAATGAGGACATGAATTGCTCATCTGAAACCAATGTAGAAAGTCGTGTTTCCTTTGCCTTGGAAGAGGAGATCTCTTGTTTCAAAACTTTGGGGTATGTTAGATCATCTCCAACTGCATAATTTACTGCAAAATAAAGTAGCAAATACAGTTATGAATCAAAAAAAGTATGCTATGCAGTTATGAATAAAAAAAGTATTACATATGGAATAAAGTCTTTTTTATTTGTTTATAACTGCATTTTCTACTCTATTTTACAGGAGTTGGAGATCTCTTAGGTCTTTAATAGTATTTATGATAAAATTATTGATTACTGATCAGCTTAATCAGGAACCTATAAAAGCTCATCTTTCAATAGTCTCATCATGTTTTAAGATAATTCATTCTTGGTGCAACTGGAATGAACTGTTTTGGAATAAAATCTTTAAGAATACTTATTTCTTTTGCATTTTTTGGAATGTTTACAAGTGAAAATGAAAAAAAAAAAATCTATTTCATCCCATATAATTTCAAAAGAAAATATAGAATAACATTCATTTGAAAACTCATTTCAAGTAAAAAAATTCTTCAAATAAGTAGAATGATAAGTCCATTCCACTAATTGTAATATGCTTGCTATGTAATACTCCTGTTATTAGGAGTAGCACTAGAAAAAAAAACTTAATGTTAACTCATGTTTTTGAAAGATAAATGTGTTAAAATAAAAGTTTATTCAAAAAATGTATGTTTGAAATTTTATATACAATTTTTATTAGGCAATAATAATAAATTGTAAACTTCAAAAAAATTATACATTATGAAATACTATCGGTTTAGAATTCTAGGAAATTGGTAATAAAAAAACAATACATTTATCATCAAAAATTATTATATTTTTAATAAAAACACATAATATACATCTTGTAGGAACATAGTGAATATCAAATTTGAATAAGGTTTTGCTTGGCAAAATCATTCAATAAATGGGAAAAGTAATTGGAAAATGTTCCGGTCCCAAAGTTGGTAATTTGTTTGATAAAGTCAACTAATATCTTGTTAAACTCAATTTTAATCACAAAATCTGATGATACGTATACATTAGTTAATACACAGTTCCATGAAAGTCATCAGGTTGTATAAAATATTAATATATTTTTGTCAGTTTTCTGTTTAACCTACTTGAGAGAATTTAATGGAGAAGGTTGATGAACTGGTGAGGTTTTGGTTTCTTGCTGCTCTTTTCTTGTAGCAGGTTTGCATTTGTTTGACATTTTTAGATGTGAGATGCTCAACAAAATCAAGTGAATTATCTATTCTCCACCAAACCTGTAGCAGTTAAAGCTCATCTCTTCTCTTCATAAATACTTTACAATCTCATCTCTGGGTTGATCATATATTATATAGTCTTACAGTATATGAAAAGTCTGTGTCTTATGTGAAGAAGTTTCTAAAAAAGGTTTAAGAGATTACATGTTGTGTGTGTTTAGAAGGAAGCTTGGTTTCCTTTTCTCAAGACTTAGATGGGTCATCAAGAAAAGGGTGAGGGCTAGAGTTATTGTCAGGAGGTTAAGGAAAGCAAAGTGGAGAGCTCAAAGAGCAGAGAGCCTTGAGACAGACGTTTCTTCGAACCATATGAGCTCAAACTCCACAAGACACATTCGTGTTGCAACCTTTAACGTGGCAATGTTCTCACTTGCACCCGTTGTTCAAAACATGGAGGAAACAACTTTGCTTGACAACAACATTACAAGTCCCTCTCCAAAAGGGATTCTGAAGCAATCTCCGTTACATTCTTCTACACTAAAGAAACCAAAGGTTTGTATTAATCTCCCAGACAACGAGATATCTTTAGCTCAGAGCATGGTGGAGGGGGAGAAAGATGATGATGAGGAGAAGGAAAACAGAGGAAGTAACTCGATGAGATCTCCCGTGTGTCTTCCCTCTTGTTATTGGGATCAAGAAAGCTTTAACGGATACAACAGCAGAAGAAGTATAGCTGAGTTGCTAGGAGAGTTGGATGCAGACATCTTGGCTTTGCAAGATGTAAAAGCAGAGGAAGAGAAACTTATGAAGCCGTTATCGGATTTGGCTTCTGCTTTAGGTATGAAGTATGTGTTTGCAGAAAGCTGGGCGCCTGAGTATGGCAATGCCATACTATCAAAATGGCCTATAAAGAAGTGGAGAGTTCAAAGAATCGCCGATGCAGATGATTTCAGGTGATAGCAAATTTTGAAGTATTTAACCTTATTATATATATATATATATGGGCATTCGAAAAAAGTAGAATATATATATATATATATATGTGTTTTTTTTTCTGTTTTTTTTCGAATGTCCATGAGGTTCTGGTCCGAAGCCCTGTACATTGATTTAAGGTGAGAACAACTCTCCTAACGGAAACTGAACACATAATCGCTTAGACCATTACTAGGTAATCCAAGAGTTTTAACCAGTAGGTCAACTTCTCATTGGTAACTTTAAGTATATTTTAACCTTGAGCTCATGAGACTCCATGGTTATAGTTGACATAGAATATGAAAATGTATTTGTGTTATGTTTTGAAACACAATGTTTTGCTTCTTGTGGTCAACAGTTTTGTGTGTGTGTGCAGGAATGTGTTGAAGGTGACTATAGAGGTCCCATGGGCTGGAGAAGTAAATGTGTATTGTACTCAGCTTGACCATCTAGACGAGAACTGGCGGATGAGGCAAATCGATGCAATAACTCAAGGAGACGAGTCCCCCCACATCTTGTTGGGAGGCTTAAATTCTCTTGATGGCTCTGATTATTCCACAGCAAGATGGAACCACATTGTAAAAGTAAGAATTTGTAAGATATCATATATTATATGATGTTAGATAGATCATAACTTAGTTACTTTTATAAACAACCAAAACAGTATTATGAGGATACTGGGAAGCCAACACCAAGAGTTGAAGTGATGAGATATCTCAAGGGAAAAAGATATTCAGATTCAAAAGAATCAGCAGGAGAATGTGAGCCTGTAGTCATTATTGCCAAAGGCCAAAGTTAGTTCTTGTCCTGTTTCTTTTTTTAACTTCTAAAGTTTTATTGTTCTATTTAATGTAACAAAACTCTTGATCTGATGTAGATGTACAAGGAACATGCAAGTATGGGACACGAGTCGACTACATTCTTGCATCTCCAGAGTCACCTTACGAATTTGTTCCAGGCTCGTATTCAGTAGTTTCTTCCAAGGGTACTTCTGATCACCATATAGTCAAAGTCGATTTAGTTATAACAAAAGATCGGTTTGGTGGTAGCTTCAAGCATTCTCGAAAGAAAGCAAAGCAGAAGATCATCCAGATAAAAGCTAATTTGATGTCGGAAGATAATGTAAATAAAAAATTTTTATGTCTTTCATAAAGTTTAGCTAATAAACTTATATAGACGACATATACCAATTAAGGAACTCTTGTGTATATAGTAACGTTTTATACTAAGAAAAGCATTATCGTTGAAATGCTGAGACGTTCTAATATATTAATATTCTAATGACATAATATATATTTATTTTATAGAACTCTTGAAAAATTAATAAAGTGGCATTTGTTGTTTTAGGCCGTGATTAACCATAGAACTCTTTAGGGGTTTTTATTTTTTTAGAAAAAAAAATTAAAAACGAACCAATCACAGGTCGCCACGTATCAGTAGGGTCCGTGAATAGTATAAGAACCCAAGTAAAATGGGTTCTTAATTAAGATTTTTAAGAGGTGGTTCTTAAGGTTTTATTGAGTCCCGCCCGCTAAGAACCCATTAAGAACCCCCATTTAATCATGCTCTTAGAGCACCTCCATCAAGGGGTTTTTAGGGGGTTCTTAACCCAAAAAAGTGGTGGGCCTCACCATTTTTCCTAAGAACCCGGTTCTAAAAATTTCAAATTAAGAACCGGTTCTTACACTGTTTCGTGGGTCCCACTGACACGTAGCGACCCACGATTAGTTCATTTTTCTTTTTGAAAAACGAAAAAGAAAAAAATGAAAGAAATTAAGAATCCCTTTTGAAGTTTTTATGGATGGAGGTGATCTTAGTATCTCAACAGGTTATGAAAAGTCCAAATTTGAGAATTTTTACTTTTTCTCTCTCCTATTTTTATGATTTTATCTTTTCTTTTAAGTATGAAAACTCTTTAAATGATAACGTTGGAACTGCTCTAAAGCCATGATTATATCTAAAACCTATTAAGGATTTCTTAATTTTTTTGTCTGACTAAAAAAAATAAAAATAAAATAAAATTGAATCAATCACAGGCTGTCACGTGTCAGTGGAACCCGCGAACAGTATAAAAAACACAAAAAGAGACTTTTAATTGGCATATTTTGTCACTGGTTTTAGACAATTTTGTGCCCCTCTCCTAAGAAACTCACTAATATCCCCTATAATCATGGCCTAAGATACTACATGGTTAATTACAAAGAAATAAAATCTTTCTTGTATATTCTACAAAAAATCTTGAGAAAGACCAAAACAACTTATGAAGACTGATCCTGGATCTGCATAAGTCCAAAGACCCTTTTTTGGTGACTATGCCGTACTTTCTTGATCCTTCAAGGCCTTTGAAATTATCCGTGAAGCATGAGAATACACATGAGAAGCTGCTAAGAGGGACGAGAATGCTTGACATGACTTTATTAGCTTTGGAGTATTCACCATTGATCGTGTAGAGTTATTGCCTAAGTGTCAAGAACTCTCTAACCCAAGAAGAAGGTTTCAGGAGGTCGTTAGGAAACAAGGCACGAGGAGCTCACGTGCACACCTAACAGACACATAAGGCTAATGGAGTAATTAACCTTAGTCACTGAGAGTTGGCTTTTGTCTCCTTCCTCTGTACGGTAAAGATGAGGTTGAAGAGGAGAGAGAGGAGCGTGGCACTGCCAGTGCTACTCTATAAAAGCCAACAAGAGCTGAGACATTAGGGTTAAGAGAGAAACAGAGAACTGAGGAGAACAAACACAAGACTACAGCTTTTGTTCTGTCTCTAAGGGTTAAGTGTAACCAAGCTTTCTAGTGGATTTCCGAGAAAACCTCGGCCAGACGTAGCGATCTCACATTGAGACGTGAACTGGATAAATCTTGTGTGTCTTTACTGTTTTTACATTTCGCATAAACACACGAGTGAACAAGACGTGAGAGGTGAGTGAAACGCAAAACATAAAGGAAAACAGAACAAAGAACTGATCTTTTTCTCAACAACTGGTATCAGAGCCTGGTTCACTGGCTAAGGCTGAGGAAAGGTTGGAACTTTGTAAAGGTTGAAGCTTTGCTGTAAAGCTTTGTCCTTTCAGGCGTATCATGGCTTCCGGACGTTCAGAGGTGGAAAAGTTCGATGGAGAAGGTGATTATGTTCTCTGGAAAGAGAAGTTGTTGGCTCATATGGAGCTATTGGGCTTACTAGAAGGTCTTGAGGAAGAAGAAGTTACAGAAGTTGAAGATTCTACAGCTGAGACAGGCACAATGCCTGGTACTGAGCCTTCTCTCAAACCTGAAGAAAGAGCTCTCAAGGATAAAGCTCTGGAAAAAGAGGGGAAAGGCTAGATCTACAGTCATTCTAAGTCTAGGCGACCATGTTCTTAGGAAGGTCATAAAGGAACAAACTGCAGCAGGTATGATCAGAATGTTAGACAAGATGTTCATGGCTAAATCTTTACCCAATAGGATTTATCTAAAACAAAGACTATATGGGTATAAGATGTCTGAAAGCATGACTATGGAGGAAAACGTTAATGATTTCTTCAAGCTAATATCTGATCTAGAGAATGTCAAAGTTACAGTTCCAGATGAAGATCAAGCAATCGTCCTGCTCATGTCTCTGCCAAGACAGTTTGATCAGCTAAAGGAGACGTTAAAGTACTGCAAAACAACACTGGCTTTAGATGAGATCACTGGTGCTATTAGGTCAAAGATACTTGAACTTGGAGCTACTGGAAAACTGGGTAAGAATAACTCAGAGGCTTTATTTGTTCACGACAGAGGCAGAGATGATAGAAGAGGTAAGAGTTCTGAAAGAGGTAAACATCAGAGCAGATCAAAGTCAAGGGAGAAGAAGATTTGCTG
Organism: Moricandia arvensis; assembly: GCA_905132765.1. NCBI lineage: Eukaryota > Viridiplantae > Streptophyta > Magnoliopsida > Brassicales > Brassicaceae > Moricandia > Moricandia arvensis. The sequence continues at coordinate 76,609 of CAJHQP010001140.1, read as the reverse complement.
GATCTGTGGTAAAGAGGGCCATTACAAGAAGCAGTGTTTTGTTTGGAAGGAAAGAAACAAGAAATGGAACAGTGCAGAGAAAGGTGAAAACTCAAACGTTATGGAACAAACTATAGATGCTGCTGGTTTGAACGTGGAAGAGGAATCAAATGCAGGAAGTGACAGAAGTGAAGATGAGTGGATCATGGATACTGGGTGTTCATTTCATATGACTCCAAGAAGGGATTGGTTTGTTGATTTTGATGACTCGAAAACAGGCAGAGTGAAGATGGCAAACCAAACATATTCCGAGATCAAAGGGATAGGCAGCATAAGGATTCAGAATGATGATCACTCTACAGTCATGATAACTAACGTCAGGTTTGTTCCGAGTATGTCAAGGAACTTGATCTCAATGGGAACATTAGAAGATCAAGGCTGCTGGTTCCAGTCTAAAAATGGTTCGCTGAAGGTTATAAAAGGTTGTATGACTCTACTGAAGGGAAAGAAAACTAGAACTCTATACATTCTCCAAGGAAGGGTAGTTGCAGGAAGTGCAAACTCTGTTGTCAGCTCCAAGAATGAATCAAAATTATGGCACAGCAGACTGTGTCACATGAGCAAGAAGAATACATATTTATTGATTCAGAAAGGCTGTCTTCAGGCTGATAAGATGAAAGATTTTGAATTTTGCGAAGACTGCGTGTATGGCAAGTCACACAGAGTGAGTTTTGGGTCTGCAAAACATGTCACTAAGGAGAAGCTAGAGTACATACACTCAGACCTTTGGGGAGCACCTTCAGTACCAAATTCTTTGGGTAACTGTCAGTACTTTATAACATTCATTGATGACTTCACAAGGAAGGTTTGGATCTATTTTCTTAAGAAGAAGGATGAAGCATTTAAAACCTTTGTTGAATGGAAGACTATGGTGGAGAATCAATCAAACAAAAGGGTAAAGAAGTTGAGGACTGACAATGGGCTTGAGTTTTGCAATCAAGAGTTTGATGGGTTCTGCAAACGAGAGGGAGTGGTGAGACACAGAACATGTGCTTATACTCCACAACAAAACGGAATTGCAGAACGCATGAATAGAACTATAATGGAAAAGGTTAGAAGCATGCTGAGTGAGTCTGGTCTAGGAAAGATGTTTTGGGCAGAGACAGCTTCAACAGCAGTGTTTGTGATCAACAGAACTCCAGCTTCTGCTATTGGGTTTGAAATACCAGAAAAAGTGTGGACAGGAATCTTACCTGATCTGAGTGGGCTGAGAAGTTTTGGATGCATAGCATATGTACATTCAGATCAAGGGAAACTAAATCCTAGAGCAAAGAAAGGTGTGTTTCTAGGATATCCAGCGGGAGTTAAGGGGTACAGAGTGTGGCTGTTAGAAGAAAGGAAAGTGGTAATAAGTAAAGACGTTGTGTTCAACGAAGAGGTCATGTTTAAAAGCACTACAGAAGGAGATAGAGTAGAACCATCACCATCAGAAGCTGAAGTTACGGTGATAAACACTTCTACTGAGAACACAGAAAAGATCATAACAGATCAAGGTGGAGCTACTGATCAAGACAGCGAAAGTCAGCATGGAACACTTCCGGTTAGTGAACATGACTCTGAGTCTGATACAGATTCTGAAGAGAACTATATGCCGCCAAGTCTTGCTGATTATCAGTTAGCAAGAGATAGAGAAAGAAGGACAACGAGACCTCCGAAGAGATATGATGAGTTAGGAGACCTCGGTTTTGCCTATAATCTAACAGAAGATGGTGGTGTCCTTGAACCAATGAACTACACAGAAGCAATGCTGGACTCAGACTGTGAATCTTGGAGAGAATCTACAGATGAAGAGATGGAATCACTGATTAAAAACCACACCTGGGATCTTGTTGATAGACCTGAGAAACAGAAAATAATAGGCTGTAAGTGGGTATTCAAAAGGAAGATTGGAATTCCAGGAGTTGAGAGACCAAGATTCAAATCAAGGCTTGTTGCCAAAGGCTACTCTCAAAGGGAGGGAATCGATTTTCAAGAGATCTTTTCACCTGTAGTTAAACATGTTACCATTCGTCTAATGCTATCTGCTGTCTCTCATTTTAATCTAGAATTGGAGCAGATGGATGTCAAGACAGCATTCTTACATGGGAGCTTAGATGAAGTGATTTACATGGACCAACCTGAACGGTATGTAGATGAGAAGGCACCAGAGAAGGTCTGTTTACTGAGGAAATCCTTGTATGGTCTGAGACAATCACCAAGACAATGGAACCAGAGATTTGATGCTTTCATGAGGTCAACAGGTTACTCAAGAAGCCTCAGAGACAGCTGTGTCTATTTCAAGAAGACTAAGGAGGAAGAAAGAACCTTTCTACTGTTATATGTCGACGATATGTTAATCATATCAAAGGACACAAATACAGTGAAGGAGTTAAAAGAAAGTTTGAACTCTGAATTCGAGATGAAGGATCTTGGACCAGCAAAGAGAATTCTAGGAATGGAAATCCAAAGAGACAGAGATCAGGGTATACTGGAGCTGTCACAAAAGGAATACCTTCAGAAGGTATTAAAGACATTCAGAATGGAGAAAAGCAAACCTGTGAAGACACCACTTGGAGCTCATATGAAGCTCAAGTCTGCTACCGACGAGGAAAGGGAAGAAGAAGCTGATCAAATGAAGTCAATTCCCTATGCTAATGCTGTTGGTAGTATCATGTACTCCATGATAGGATCAAGACCTGACCTCGCTTATCCAGTTGGTGTGATAAGCAGATTCATGGGAAAGCCTTTGATGAATCACTGGCAAGCAGTAAAGTGGGTACTCAGATATATTCAAGGAACACTCAACTCAAGACTGCAGTACTTAAACAAAGGAGAGTTTGTGGTAACAGGCTATTGTGACTCAGATTACTCAGCTGACCTTGATAGAAGAAGATCGATCACAGGATACACATTCACCGTTGGAGGAAATGTTATCAGCTGGAAGTCAAGCTTACAACCTGTGGTGGCACTGTCAACTACAGAAGCTGAGTACATCTCTCTAACAGAGGCTGCAAAGGAGGCTGTTTGGTTGAAAGAGTTGATGAATGAATTGGGTTTCAAGCAAGGAGCAGTGGACATTCATTGTGATTCTCAAAGCGCTATTGCTTTAGCGAAAAATGCTGTTCATCATGAAAGGACAAAGCATGTTCAGACAAGGTTCCACTACATCAGAGAGACCATTAATGATGGAGAAACCAGAGTACTGAAGATATCGACAGTTCACAACCCGGCAGATATGCTTACCAAAGTATTACCAGTGAATAAGTTCCTGAGTGCATTGAAGAAGCTCAGGATATCAAGTGGCTGATAAGAGTTTCAGGTTCCGAGGTGGAAATCAAGCAACACTAGAAAGAAAGAAAAGAGAAAGCAAGATGGTTTGACACTACGGCAAGGTGGAGTTTTGTAGAGTTATTGCCTAAGTGTCAAGAACTCTCTAACCCAAGAAGAAGGTTTCAGGAGGTCGTTAGGAAACAAGGCACGAGGAGCTCACGTGCACACCTAACGGACACAGAAGGCTAATGGAGTAATTAACCTTAGTCACTGAGAGTTGGCTTTTGTCTCCTTCCTCTGTACGGTAAAGATGAGGTTGAAGAGGAGAGAGAGGAGCGTGGCACTGCCAGTGCTACTCTATAAAAGCCAACAAGAGCTGAGACATTAGGGTTAAGAGAGAAACAGAGAACTGAGGAGAACAAACACAAGACTACAGCTTTTGTTCTGTCTCTAAGGGTTAAGTGTAACCAAGCTTTCTAGTGGATTTCCGAGAAAACCTCGGCCAGACGTAGCGATCTCACATTGAGACGTGAACTGGATAAATCTTGTGTGTCTTTACTGTTTTTACATTTCGCATAAACACACGAGTGAACAAGACGTGAGAGGTGAGTGAAACGCAAAACATAAAGGAAAACAGAACAAAGAACTGATCTTTTTCTCAACAGATCGCTTGTGAGTAGAGGTGTCAAATGGGCGGGCTGTCCATGGGTTTGCCCAGTCCAATTCATTTTGGGCGGACTATGGACGTGCCCAATTAATAAATGGTCCAACTGGACAAAAGACCAATTGGTCCATGGTCCAATTGGGTGAAGACCAAATGGACAATGGGTGTCCATGGACCTCCTAAAAATATACATTTATGATTTTGACAAAAAATATAGTTTTACAAATTTAGTAAAAAAACACATTTTCAACGAAAAATTAAAATTTTACGAGATTGATGAAAAATAATATTTTTCAATCTTGGCGGGACAGCTTAATTTTTTGGTTTTGGCGGGAAAACTTAATTTCTTGTTTTTGGTGAGAAAACTTAATTTCTCAGTTTTAGCGGGAAAAATATAATTTTTATTTTGGCGGGAAAACATAATTTTCGGTTGTGACGGAAAAACATGATTTTTTTGTTTTTGGCAGAAAAAACTTAATTTCTCGATTTTGACGGGAAAACATGATTTTTTTTTGTTTTGACGGAAAAACGTGATTTTTTTTTTTGTTTTGGCGGGAAAACTTAATTTTTCAGTTTTGGTGGGAAAACGTGAATTTTCGGGTTTGGCGGAGAAACTTATTTTCTCGGTTTTGGAGGGAAATCTTATTTTCTCTGTTTTTGCGGAAAACGTGATTTCTTAATTTTGGCGGAAAAACTTATTTTTTTCAATTTTGGCAGAAAAACTTCTTTTCACGGTTTTGCCGGGAAAACTTATCTTTCCGGTTTTGACGGAAAAAGATGATTTTTTTGTTTTGACTGAAAAATATGATTTCTCGTTTTTGGCAAGAAAATGTGATTTCTCGGCTTTGGCGGAAAACGGAATTTCTCGGTTTTGGCTGGAAAACGGAATTTCTCGGTTTTGGCGAAAAAACATTATTTCTCGGTTTTGGCGGGAAAACACAATTTCTCGGTTTTGGCGGAAAAACGAGATTTCTCGGTTTTGGCGGGAAAACGAGATTTTTCGGTTTTGGCGGGAAAACCCGATTTCTCGGTTTTGGCGGGGAAACATGATTTCTCGGTTTTGGTGGAAAAACGAGATTTCTCGGTTTTGGCGGGAAAACGAGATTTCTCAGTTTTGGTGGGAAAACGAGATTTCTCGGTTTTGGCGAGAAAACGCGATTTCTCGGTTTTGGCGGAAAAACGAGATTTCTCGGTTTTGGCGGGAAAACGAGATTTCTCGGTTTTGAGGAGAAAACTTAATTTTTCGATTTTGACGAAAAAATGATTTCTGGTTTTTGCGGGAAAACAAAATTTTTCGTTTTGGCGGGAAATAGTGATTTTTCGGTTTTGGCGAAAAAATATTATTTCTCGGTTTTGGTGGGAAAACATTATTTTCGGTTTTGGCGGGAGAACACAATTTCTCGGTTTTGGCGGAAAAACACGATTTCTTGGTTTTTGATGGAAAAAGTGTTTTAGCGGGATAACATGATTTCCTTATTTTAAAGAAAAAATGTGGTTTTTCAATAATTAAAATAATTCTAAATACTATTGGGTGTCCATGGGCATGCCCAAGTGGACATGGTCTCTATTGGTTATGGACACTTGTTTGGACCATTGTCCAATATGGACCGTCCACTACTGCCCAAAAACTAAAATGGTCCAATTGGTTAAGCCCATTTGGGCTCTGGACGGATCATTTGACATCTCTACTTGTGAGGACAGGGTTGAGTAAAAGGTGTGTGAAGAGTGTTCATGCAGGATATAGCACGACAGCCAAACTGTGCCTTATTGGAGGAATGATTAATTATTAACACTCTCTGGAGAAATCAAGGTCCTCTCACCGGCGAAGTCAATGCTACTCGAAGGAAGAAAATTGAACCGTAGGCGTCATCAAATCCGACATCTCCTTCAAGAAAACCTATCTTTTGTTTTTCTAACGGTTTGTTCTTATTTCTATTGGAGATGGCGGCTAAGAGGTATTTTATTTGTAAGAGAAATTTACCCATTATTTAAGGGCACATTTTTCTAATAGATCCTTTTGTAGTTTTTATCACAAAAATACACTTAACGAAAAAATAACCGAAATAAACTTTTTTTTTACTTTTTTAAACATTAATATTTTTATTTTATTTTATTTTAATCCTTATCTCCAAAACCCGATTTTATAATTCTAAACCCGAAGTCTAGATTAGTTAATCCAAAGGGTATAAATATATACTTATACTCTTTAATAAAAGTTATTTTAGTTTTTTTTCCTTAAAAACTATTTTGGTGACAGTTTTTTTAGGTATATCTTAAAGTATTTTTTATTATTTAATTACTAGTTTAATTCGATGTAAACAATATAATCTAATATTTTATCTTTTAGTAAATTAAATGGATAATGACAAAATAGTAGTAAAGAGGAACTATTGGGTTTATTTGATTTTTATTTACCTATATTAGATTATATTAATAACATAGAGTTAAACTAGTAATGGGTAAGTTTCTCTTATTCATTCTAAAATTTTGAGTCCATTTTTAAATAAAATTAGGGTTAGTTTACAATTTATATAAATAAAAAGTATTAAAATTTTAAAAAAGCAAATATGATAGTTATGATAAACTTTCACATAAACTATTATCGGCTCTAAGCATGTGATCAAGGTGCAGATGCACATGATCATATTCTTTCACACATTTTCATTACATTTAAGAACCTAATTAGAATAGAGTATAAATATTACTACACCAAAAAGGCAATTTTCTCAAATAACTATTTTTAAGTTTAGAAAATTGTCTAAAATATCACATACATACTATCACTTTTCATGTTTACCTTAACCAATTTTATTTTTATTTTTAAGAGGAAAAAACATTTATAACGCTATGGTTTAGGGTTTAGAATTAAGAGGTCACGTGGAATTTTGGAATATAAAGTTTAGGATTCTAATTAATCTAAAAGTCTTCTACCTCTTAATAATAATGTATTTGTGAAAATATCTTTGTAATGAAATAATGATGAATAATGATACCAATAATGTGGTAACCATAAAAATTATTCTTTAAATTTTTGTCACCAAAATAATCATAAAAATGATCAAAATAGCCATTTTTATTTTGATTTTTAAAAAATTTAAACTCACCCCCAAAACTCACCATATAACTCTAAACCATAAGTATAGATTAGTCAACCATAGGGGTATAACTGTATATTTACACATTTTAATAAAATCTATTTTAGTCATTTTCTCTTTAGTGACAAAAACTTTTTTAGTGTTAGCCTCGAGTATTTCTCATACAAAAATGCATATAAAACTAAAGTCTATTTTAATATATGATTATGGTTCATTGAAACTAAAAGTATGGCATGAGAGAAATACATTCAAGAAAACACACTTATAAAAATTATAAAACCAAATATATACTTCATTTGTTTCGTAATAAGTGTCACTTTAGATTTTTTATTTCGTTTCAAATAATGTCATTCTACAATTCCAATATAACTTTATACATTAAATATAATTTTTCCCTTTTGAATAATCAATAGAATTTTATTTAAATCATTCTCATTTAATTAGTCATATGGTAAATAGAAATATATTAGTCTATTATACAAATTTTTTTTTTATGAAAATGTGAAAGTGACACTTATTATGAAATGAGGGAATATCTTTTTAGTTTTACTATCCATTTTGAAACAAAGAAAGAAAAACATCCATCTCACATTTCTTCAAACACATGCCAATCTCCACACCACTAGTCTCATCCCTCCTCTCGGACATAGTGAAGCGAATGTTTCGAGTGAGAGTTACAACCTCGGAATTAACGGGTCTTCCCCACCCAAAATCTAACCCATATATCCCAAACCTGTTAGACCCAGCAACCACCACCTTCTCTACACTTGGATCAAACTTTTTTATTCCTTCCTCGTACAACTTCCATATTGACTCAACCCCTCGCGAGCTCACATCTCTCACGGAGTCGCTGAGAATATGGACACCATTGACGAATCCATCTTCTCCCAAAAACGTCTTTGCTTTGTATCCAAAGATATTAATAGGCATCACGCAGTTACCTAAGTAGCTAGCGGGAACAGGCGGGTCCAACCGGTCTCTAAAATCAGCAACGTACATGAACGGAACTGATCGGTCCATGTCGCCTCCACGAGCCTTCACCACACAAGCTAACACATAGGCGTAACTGAGTACAAAAGTTGACAGGTGAAGATCGGACCGGGTTGACTCCCTTTTTGCTCGGTCTCTAAGTCGCTCCACGTTCTCTTGACTCATCTCGAGCGTGATCCTGACGAGACCGTCGATCTCTTTGGTCGAAGGAGGGAGTTGGAAGATCTTGGACTCGAGTTCACCTGGAACGTTGATGACCGTACGATCTAAAACCATAGGTAAATGAAGATCTTGAGGCATGTCTCCGTGTTTGAAGATGTGACCCCACGTTTTGAGAAACTTAACCGTGGTTTTGCCGTCCACGACAGCATGGTTCGATGTGATCCCTATGCATATGCCCTGGTTCGGGAACAATGTGATTTGGAGAGACAGAACAGAGGTTGAGTCAGACGAAACGTGTAACTCGGGCACTAGGGCGCGTAACTCGGTCTGGTGACGGATCCCTTTGCCGGAGAGATGAGAGAAGTCTGCGTCGGTCTCGGCCACTGTGAGAGAGACGTTGTCTTGTGGCAAGATGACTATGTAAGGCTTGGGACCTTGTGGATCCCGCTTGAGCTGACCGGAGAGTGGGAGAAAGTGCGATAGGGCAAGGGAAAGGGTTTGCTCAAGTTTTGGGAGGATTACGGAGTAGAACAAGTCGGGGGATGACTCAGTGAGTTTGAAAAAGATAACTCGGTTGGTGGGATTGATTTTTAGCCACATTAAGTCGAAGAAAGTGAGTGGGAGGATGAGTTGATCCGTAGAGGGGATCGCAGGACTAACTGGGGAGATCTTGATCACCTTTAACGCCATCATTCACGTAATGATCTCACTTGGACTATCTCTCTTTCACTCTCACTATTTATATATATATATATATATATATATATATATATATATCCCATGAGACTGGGCATGTCTAGGTCTCATTTTGTCAACGGAAGCAACGCATCAACACGTCTAAAAGATACCTTCGCTAGGTTGGTGAATAAATGATGCATGTGTCGTTTAGGGCATGTTTAATGCAAGTCCCTTAAGTTGGATCTCTTAGGGTTTGGTCTCTTATCTTTTAACTAAAATTGTTAAGGGACGTCCTTAAATCTCTATTTAAGGGACGTCCCTTAAATAAGAGATTTAAGGGACGTCTCTTAACAGTTTTAGTTAAAACATAAGAGACCGAACCTTAATTGACCCAACTTAAGGAACCTGCATTAAACATGCCCTTAGTGAAGTGCATGTTTAACCATGTGCGGGCAAGACAGCCTGGGCCATGATTTAATTATATAAGTATTTTTTCTTTATTTAAAGTAAATTTGGGTATAAAATATGTAACTCAAAATCCGAACTGAACCCTAAAACAAAATATTTAATTTGTACAATTTGAAATGTAAAAAATACCACAATGAGTTTGTGCGGTGGTACAGAACATATACGAACCCACAATATTATTAGTCTCATCCGAATATGTAATCCAAAAACTGAAAAACCCATCTAAAAAACGAATGTCTAAATAATCACAAATATAAATATGTACTTAAAATATTCTATATAAATAAGTATTTATTTTTTATGTTTTAAATAATTATTTACTTTTTATTTTAAATAAGTATTTACTTATTAAGTTAAGTGTTAAGTTTTAAATAAGTATTTTAAATATTCAATTATATATAAATAAGTATTTACTTCTTATATTTTTCTTTTTCATTTTGGATATAACTTTAGATATATTCTAATTAAACCAATATAACCCAAATACAAATGATATATGATTACTTTATGGATTTCAGGATATAGTGTAAATTAGAACCAAAACCGATGTGTACTATCCGAATCTGATATGTACTTACAAATTTATCATATTGAGACCTAGAATATGATATAAATTAGATCCAAAATTCTAAACATCTAACACATATTCTAAGTATACTTGTATGCTCAAGCTTAACTTAAAGTGTGTTTTATATTTTCAATTATTTTTATTTTTGATAAAAAATTTACATGTCTATTGGAATAGTTCGTAAAATCATACTCATAAGAATATCAATAATAATATGTTCCATTATATCATTACATATTAATTATAGGTAACTATTAATATTTATTTTATCAATACATATATTTATATATATATATATATATTATCTAATTTTAAATCTATCTATAAGAGTTATATTATATATTTGGTAAGGTTTTGAAGAATTTGTTCCTTGCATTTAGATTAAAGTACAATTATATATTTAAACGGATTTGTAGGTATATATAATTCTTTTTATATTAGTAAATAAAATATAATTTATTAGTTACTCAAATTTAGTGTAAATACAAATTTCAAATTTAGATAAATATAAAGTGTACTGATTATTTTTATTAAAAACAATAGACTATTTGTTTAGTTCTTTAATTTTAGGTTAGTGTTATATATTTAATAATAATTAAGTTAGATATAAATAAAAATAATAGAAAAGTTACTTAAATGCAATGGTCCAACCTAAACTATTTATAAGTGGATAAAAATAGGATTCTGTTTTAGTAGAATAGATATCTTACAAGAGTATCAAATCATTATAAAACTAATATATTGTAATTTTATTAAGAAGTTTTAAAATAAATAAAATTAGACCAGTACGAAAGAGGCATATGGAAGTTTATTCTTTATAGAATAGTAGAACGTCTCTTTCAGAAAAATCATTTTTGATTCTCTTTCTTCCCTTTTATATTTAATACATTAATTAATTATTGAGGTACGCAAATACCAGAAATGCACATGCTCTAAGAGTTAAACTTTTATGTTTATTTGGAAAACATTAAAAATACTAACATTAAGAAAAAATTATAAATATATTGTAACTAAACTTTTTAATAAATATTTACAAAGTAGTTTTCTGAAAATATATATGGCTAAAAGATTTTCAAAAACAAAAACAATATCTAGTTTGACGGAAAGCTCAAGGTACATTACGTTTAGCACATTCTTTATTTCATTTGTATCTCTTTTGTCCCTAATGTGGTTTTGCAATTAAAAATGTTTTGACAACAGTGCAGACCAATGGTATTTAGAGCCGGCCTTTAACGGAAGCGGGTGAACCACATGCTTCTGGCAGTGTGATATTAAGTAAAAATCCGGCAGCATTTTTGATAAAACTTTCTTCAGCCAACTTGGCGACTGTACTATAGTTGGCTTGATAAGGTCATTAATTTGATACATTGTCTCTTTGATTTTACAATTTTATTTTATTTTTAATACTTAATAGGCCAAATTTTTTGGCTTCTAGCCTTAGGATCGGCTCTGATGGTACTACCTGATCGGTATATCAAGCATGGATCACCACTCGACCAACTGGCTGAAGCTGGACTCAGAGCTTCTCACATTGCAGCCACCGTACTTAACTTAATTGGGATATCCAAAGAGACCTTGTTTTGGAAGTAATAGGGTATCCAACATAAGGAAAAAGAAATTTCGCCAATTCTCTAGCATATTGTATAAAGTTCTTATTTTTGAAAATTTCTCATTAAATTTTCAATCCACTGTTTCTCAATCTTCATATTTTTTTCTTTGATACCCAATCCCGAGCAACAGTGGTAGTAGTTACCTTTATGGGTTGTGCAACACATAATATGTTAGGCATTGTAACTGAATCCGCGATCTGAACTGAATCTGAACAAAAAAAAACAATCCATGAGGATAGAAGCTGTAAAAATACTCAAATAGATCTTGTAGTCAGTGGCAGACGTACGTTACGACCGACGGGTCACGTGCCCCCTTGATATCTCTTGATTTTGATTAGTTTTAGATTCATATTTTAGTTTATTATTATCATTTTAGGTTGCATTTAGGTCTTTATATTGCATTTGCATGCATAATTGCATTTGACAGGATGTAGATTGTACAATTAGAAGTTTTGGGCAAATTCAAGAGGACTTTTCTGTAATTTTGATAGTGTTGGGGTTAAACTGTAATTAGCCAAAAGTGTGAGGACCAGAAGTGTAAAATGAGCAAATCCACCATGGTTGCTCCACGAAGCTTTTTTTCGCCGGATCTGGTGGACGTCTCCGGCTACGACGGAGCACGAGCTCGGCCCTTCACGACGGAAGAGAAGCACCGGAGACCACGGCGAGGATGAGACCAGCGTGGAGAAGACTTGGACGAGATCTCACGGTGGAGCAAAAGGAGATGGAAACTTTACGCCATGGAGGATGCTCGGTTGCAGTGAAGCTTCGCGGTGGCTTGGAGTGATGAGCACGACGAGGACCAGAACCGGAGCTTGACGACGGCGAGGCTTGACCCGAAGATTGCGGAGAAGGAGACCACGAGGAAGAAGAAGACGGACGGCTTGGACCGGAGCTTGGCGACGACACGGCTCACCCGCGGTGATGGGCCAAGGCCAGCGCGGGCCTGAGGAGCGGGGCAGTGACATCGCCCGGGATATGGTATGATCCACTGCGGGTTGATGGCGCGGTGTGGAGTACCCGCGGTGATGCGCCAAAGATGGAGCGGCCAAACGATGCGGGGTGAAGCACCCGCTCGAGACAAGAAGAAACGGCCGCGACCAAGGGCCGCGTGGTAGACTACCCGCGGTGGGAAGAACGAACCACTCGACTCTTAGCCCTCTATAAATAGATTTGTACCCCAAAAACCCTAATCTATCTCATTTTCTCTTAAGAACTTATTTCTCATTGTAAAACCTTGAATCTTTGATCATTTCTAAGGAAGTTCTTCATCATCTATCTTGTTTCTCTTGCTCATTAACATGATTAACCTTGAATCTCACATAGATTTAAGGTTTATCATGAAGTTCATTGAGTAGACATTCTTAGATCTATGGATTAAGTAGATTAGGGTGATTAGGTGAATGTTTAGGATGATTCTTGCTTGATTAACTTTGTTCTATGGCTTATTAGGTGATTTTAATGCTAGGTTAAGGTTGGGAAACCTAATCTAGATCATAAGTAGTTTCACGCCCGGAAGGTGTTCGATGAAATGCTTGAACAACCTAGTATTGTCCTTTACATGTTTGGCCAACGGGAGTTGATGTCAAGATGTTTAGTGGTTAGTAGACTTGTGTTTTATGCATGCTTGATTGGGTAAGGCCAACGGGAGTTGATGTCTAATTCATGATTAGCGTAGGGATTATTGTCACGGAAGTGGATTAGTCTATTTGAATGAGATTTAGACCTATAGACTTGTTGATTGTTTTGTTTGAGCATCCTAGATTGAATCTTAATCACCCGATATCGATGATCTTGCCCATGGATCTATCCTTAGCTATTGATTGAAAGCTTGATTCTTGCGCTTGTTTCTTGTTAGGATTTGAGATCACTTTGTTTATAATTCTAGGAGTTTAGCTAGTTACAAATCACCCATCTTCCCTTATTTGCTTAGATTAGGAAAATTTGTGTATTCTTAGTGTTATAGATCATTAGTTCTCTGTGGATTCGATCCTAAAGTGCTGCATCGATATACCATTCGATTGTGGTAGCGTGCACTTAGGTTAATTGGCCTGTGATAAAACGCAGTAATCCCTACTAGATTTTTAGTTTCTTTAAGAAATTGTGTTAAAATTAGTTCAAATTCTATGAAAGTGCCTCCGATTAACTCAAACCTTATCTTGATGTCCCCGACTAATACTTCTACTAGATCCGCCCCTGCTTGTAGTGTGGTATTTTTGGTATTATCCGAATCCGATCCAAATCGAACGATATCCAACCCCCAACTCCCCTCCGCACACAAAAAAAACATGATCCAGATTACTATTTGAAATGTGTAAGTACTTCAAATGCTCAATTTCCTGTGTATTTTGGTCCCATAGTGATAATACATGAATCCGAAGAATTATTAGCCAAACAAGAAATAAGTATAGATCTAAAATGAGTCTTGAAAAGAATTATAAACTTACGGTATCACCAATCACCCGCTAGGAACATATATAAAATTTTAATGGGGGATAGGAAATTGAATTCGAAAAACTTGAAAATTCAAAAATCCCACCCAGACTTTAACATAATAGTCTTACAGAAGCCAGGAATAACCGGCCTTTGATTTAACCGGTTTGTGACATCCTAAACGTAAAAGAACTTGCATTTTCTCCAAACCAATTTATTCCACATTCCAAGAATGTTTTAGTGCGTTATTATTTCTAGTGTCAACTACATTAAAAGATACAACATATGGATTTTGGATTCTCATCGCTAAACCACATAAATTTCTCTAAATCCCTATCATTATACCCAAGAACCGGCTCATCTCCTAAACCGATCAGTTCCATATCAATCACAAGAACGTTCTCGTCCTCACGAGATTCTCCATCCTTCTCTTCCTTCGCTACAATCTTCACCCTCTTGCCTGTCTTCTTCTTAAGTTTCTTCAACAACTTCTTAGGATCAATCTTTCCCGTGACCACAACCTTGTGACTAGTCATATCCGTTGTAAATGTCTCAACACCTATTCGTAGATAATTCAAAATTTGGAAACATATGGATATATCGTGAAAACTATCTTGAACATGTAAAATAGATTTTTAACCAAAAAAATACATGTAAAAGAGATTACCTTTGTATTTTGAGATAACTCGTGCAATTTTTCTCTCGCATTCGTTGCAATGCATGGATATATTAAATTCGACATCCATATACTAAAAGAAAATTGGAAAAATAAAATAAAATGAAGTATCTCGTGAGAGAAAACAATTGAAAGCAGAGGAATGAAAAAAAAAACGATGGTGTGATTAAGTATATGATCTTACTCTGACATTATCCTTTTTCTTCTCTTTCGTCATTGGTTGATGGAAGAAGTTCAGACAATGATTTATGTCGGAGAGACAAGAGATGTCCGTGCGTCATGTGTACTTTTGAATCTTTAATGCAATGGCGGTTAAGATTTGGGAAAGTAGTTATTGCCGGTTAATCCGGTTTGGTATTATTATTTCTTTGGAGTTGGCGAATAAAATAACTTAACCGAATGGAATAGTTAACCGCGTCAGAGACAAGGTACACAATTTAGAAGGAGACATGCATGCATGAGAGTCTGAGACAAGACAAAAGGCTTTGTTTGAAAAAAGGATAAACGTGTTATTTCCCAGGAAAACTATCTGATAGCATTATATATCTATCCAACTATCACTTGGTGGCACTTCTCTAAATTATAGGTTATAAACTTATTTTTCTCCAAAACAATAGTTCAAAATCTGTTTCTCTCCGAATTAATAGTTTAGAACTTAATTACATATAGACAATGGTTTGATTGGTTTATTATTAACTAAATAATTTTAAAACCAAACAAAAATTAATTCAATTTTATCAAAAAATAAGTTTTCAAAGTCTCTCAAATATGAAGTTTTCAAAGTTTCTTTTATAGTAGTGATAGTGGAGTTTGAATAGTGTATAAACATTTCTTTTTGGATTATTGCATTATTTAATTGGTTTAAATTATGTGGTTAACAATAAATCAATAAAATCATAGTATATGGATGGTTAAGTTTCGAACTATCGATTCTGGGAGATATAAGTTTGTAACTTTCGATTGAAGAAAGTCTGGCACACGAGATCACAATTCGGTAGATATCTTACTAGTAAAAATTTCGGTCATAGCCACGAAATTGCTACGAAAATTTCGTAGCAAATTTTAAAATGCTACGAAAAAGCTACAAAAAGCCACGAAAAAAAAACATAGCTTTTCGTATGTAAATCGTAGCAATATTGCTACGAAATAAATTGTAGCTATAATCGTAGCTACTTTACAAAAAATATCCTTTTGCTACGATTTTGCCACAAATTCTTTCGTTGCTACCATAAAATAGCTACGATTTTGACATGAAATAGCCACGAAAATTTAAAACCCTAAACCCTAAGTATACTTTTAAAACCCTAAACTTTAAATACAAACCTAGAAAGACTTATTTTAACTTTAAATTTCATTTTAAATTTTAAATTTAATCTTTTTCAAAATTTTCTCTCAAATCTTAAATCTAACCTCAAAAACTATATTCCAAACCATACTCTTAACCTAAACATTATACCCTAAATAATAAATTAAACACCAAAACTAATATTTTCAAACTTTAAACTTAAATATTAAACTTAAACTACACTTTATACCCTAAATCATAAACATAATCCTTAAATAAATTAATTATTTAAAATAAATAGACAATGCTCAAATTATAACTATTAGTTATTTATTCAAATATTTAAAATGTTTACATGTAAACTTTATCTAAAATTAAAATAAAATAGTTTCTCTAATTCTAAGGTTTAAAATCTTAAACCTAAACAAACACTCTATAATCTCTAACTCAAACCCTTAAGCCTTTAGTTATAACCATATATATCAACTTTAAACCCTAATCTTTTATTATTTTAGCTTTAAATCTTGAACTTAAAAATCTATCCTAAACATTAAATTTAAAACTTAATCTCAATCCTTACCATACACTCTAAACATAGAATCCTAAATACTATACCCCAAACTTTAAATTTCAAACCTAAACCCAATACTCCAAAATAAATCTAAATTTTATACTAATTTCAATAAACCATAAACTATATATAACTCAAATGTATACTTTATCTTCTTCTTTTTTGAACACCAAGTGTATTTTATTTAAAACTGAAATAAAACAATTTATGTCTTCCCTATATATTAAAATTAAAGTAAATTAAATATAACTAATAAGCATCTCTAATTTTTTATTGGCTAAAACAATGGTGTGAGGATTGCTACTATTGACCATTGATTAAATCTAATCAATGGTCCAGATTCATCTTTTTGTGCTTATTCTCTCTTTCCAAGACCTCTCTCTCGAGTCACTTTCTTCTTTCTTCTTCGACAACCATCTCAAAGCTTCTTCTTTCTTTTTTTCTTTTTTTTTTGTCAAAATCAGAGCTTCTTCTTTCTTTTTTTTTCCCTTTGGTCGGATCTATTCTCTTCTTTTTAGTTATCTTTGCTTCTCCTTTCACCAGTAGAACGAACTTTTGTTGGTTAGTCAGAGAGATCGAGGTCAAGATCTGGTTTTGGTTGGTTAGCGGAAAAGATCTTCGATCCGTTTATCTCGGCTCAGCCTTCGTCATGTCTCTGCTCCTCCGCCATCTTCACCACCACCACCACCGTCGCACTCTTCACCACCACCACCACCGTCACACTCTTCACCACCACCACCACCGTCACACTCTTCACCACCAGTAGCGTCTCTCTCTCTCACTCTCTCTTATGTGTGTTGAATCTGATTTTTTTTTGGTAAAGGAAGATGGAGGAGGCAGAGGAGATTGATGGAGGAGGTAGCAGATGTGGTGGCTCGTGAGCATAGCCCGCTTGAAGGTTGAAGAAGAAGAAGAAGAAGCTACGGTGAGGAAGCAGAAGAAGCGTGACGGCGGAGGAGGCGTGATGGCAGAGGAGGCATGACGCGTCTGTGGCGGAGCCGGTGACGGAGCCGGTGGCGGAGCCGGTTGTTCAGACGGTGTTAGTATTTATGTGTATATATATGTATAATATATATTTATATATTCATAATTGTTTTCTGTATATTTTATAATTTAATGAAGAATTTTTTTTTCTATTTCATAATTTATATTTATTGATTTTTGTTTTTTTTTTATTTTTTTTTTAAAACACACGATTTAGCTACGATTCATTTTGTAGCTTAAATAGCAACGAATTGTTTGTAGCAAAACGTAGCATATTTTGCCACGAAATATTCGTAGCAAATTCGTAGCAACTTGCTACGATTTTTGACACGATCAATTTTTGCTACGATCGTATAGCTACGATTCGATTTTCATAGCATTCTCGTAGCAAAAATTCATATAGCTACGAAATTTCGCTCATAGCTATGAAAAATGACAGTGGCTATATTATAGATATCATGTTGACCGAAAAATACAGCAATCTCTTGTCGGATAACACTACCTGTTAGATAAGGATATCATAAGTATAGATAAATACGTATCTGATCTATACTTATGATATCCTTATCTAACAAACCTCTCATTCTCCAGCTTTTGAGTAACTATCCCATACACTACTTGTACGTACTAGTACGTGAACTGTCTTAACCAATCTCGTTATTGTGTTTAAATCAGGCTTTGTGTTTGGGGTGATAAAGACGCTTCACCCCTGAAACTTTAGGAGTCACATAGTCAAACATAAAATAATTAAGGCTTAATTTTAAAATTTGGATAAATCAACAATCAAAAAGGGCATTTGGTCTAGTGGTATGATTCTCGCATAGGGTGCGAGAGGTCCCGAGTTCAATTCTCGGAATGCCCCTATTTTTTATTACTTTTAATTCAAATACTAGATTTTAACCCGCACGTCCGTGCGGATATTTTTCTATTTAATAAATGTATTTGATATTATTACAAATATTTTAATTATATAATTTTTAATTTAGTGTTATATATTGTGTAACTCTATAAATTTTTTATATTTATTCTTCAACATTATTAATATATAGTGATTTATTTAAAACATTTTAATTTGTTATTAATTTTTATTACTTACTAATATATTTTCGAGTTAAATACAATAAAATAACCATATGAAATAATCAAATAAAGAATCTCTTTCAAAATATATTTTTTATTTAATTTATACATTTTGTATATAATATATTTTAAAATTTATTTATTTATATTATTTAAAATAAATCTATTTAATATGTATCAAAAAATATATTTTAACATATATCATTTTAGTGTTTTAAGGAATTTATAAGTAAAAACACAGTGTTGTTTAAATAATATAGACCTATTTTTAGTAAATTTTATACAGAGTAGTATCTATCATATTATTTTATTAAAATTTATTGATATATGATATTTTTGGATGTTATGATATTAAATTTTATTTTAAAAAATTAAGACTTCATTGCTTTAATTTTTACAGCATATTCAAATATTTTTTTCGTGCTGCATTTCAAAACTTTATTCTTTATTATCCATGATTTTATCTTTTATAGAATTTGCAATGTTATTATTTTGAGTGTAAATATTTATTTTGAAAGTTTTATATTTGTCAAAAATTTTTTAGAAAATTACACAACTATTTTTGAGTTTGGAACTTCAAATTAATTTTGAATTTTTTGTTACTACATCTAATCTGTTATTTTATGCATAAGATATTTGAATTTTGATACTATTTAAAAGAAAATTCTCAACATATTTTTTATAATTAAAACAAAAATAAATTTAAAATTAAAATTTGATTTGTCATTAATATTTTAAGTGAGTTGCTAAAATACCATAGTTTTCTATTGACATTTTAAAAAAAAGTAGTATATGAATTAAAGTTTATTATATATTATTATATTTTTGTATACAAATATTTTAAACAATATATTATTGAGAGTTTCAATATAAATAAAAAATTATATATATATATATAAGTTTAACATATGTTATGAATTTTAGATTATTTTAATGATGAATGATGATTTATTTAAATGAAAAACTTTACAATTTAAAATTTGTTAATTTACCTATTTAATATAATTTTGTCATATTTAATTCATGTAACACTTCTATTTTCATATAATCCAGAATATATTTATAGAATTTATAAAAAATAGTAGAATTTTTATTTTCTTTTTTATAATAAAATTTTAGTTAATATTGATTTATAATAATATTATATAACTAATTATAAAATTTATTAATGTATTATTTTATAAAAATATTTAAATTTTTAAGTAAGATTTTGTTAGATTCTTTCTCAACAGATTTTGTTATAATTAAAAAAATAAAATTCAAATCTTTAGTTGGTTTATTATTAATGTAAATAATTAAATATTTCATATTAAATAATTTTTGAAATAGTCTAATTACTATTTGTTAATAGTAGATAAAATTTTAAAATTTGTTAATTTACCTATTTAATATAATTTTACCATATTTAACTAATGTAACACTACTATTTTTATATATAGAGAATATTTTACAAAAATATTTAAAATTTTAAGTAAACTTTTGTTAGATTCTTTATCAACAGATTTTGTTATAATTAAAAAAAATAAAAATTCTAGTTGGTTAAAATTAATTAATTTAAATATATTATTTTAAATGATATTAGAAGAATATGTAAATAAGAAAGAAATGGGATGATTAAATGCGTAAATAGAATAAAATATTTAATCTGCTATCCGTGTTTCCAAACATTTTTCCTTTAGTCTACTATCTATGTTTCCAAACATTTTAATTTTATACTTGATTTTTAGTCATATAGATGTTAGTTAATAGATAAGTCACAACATTTTTCAATAAATCCAAAAAAACATACTAATGTAATTTTCAAATAGTAATCTGTTTTAATATATTAGATGTTTCGCATATGGTTCCTCAACGTGAAGTTGAATCTTAAGAACGCTCGCATAAAGTAAATTATTATCGTCAATGAACAAGTGACTGGTACTAAAGTTAAGGGGCCACAATACTTTGACGTTTTGGACCTCTCAGAGAGTTTGTGGGATTTAGGCATCATTTTGTTTCCTTGTGTGGGTTGCTTCTCCAATTACAAATCTATCTTTTTGAGTGCAGGACTTAGCCGGGTTGTGTTGTTCTTTGGTTTTTAACTAACGGGTTTTCCGAATTTATTGGTAAGGAATTGTGGAGCTGTAGCTCAATCGCGTGAAGTCTTTGAGTAGTTGATTGTCAACTGTTTATTTCGTTGGCTTCCTCTTTCAAATGAAGCTTGATCTTGAGTGTTGGTAACTCATTGTTCCTTGTCGGAACTAGTCTTTGAACTCTTCTCTCATCCTGAATAAATTTGACCTCCAACGCTTTCTTCTTCAATGTGGCTTCTGGTTTCGACATGCTTCACATATTTGATGTTCCCTTGTTTGTCTCAAAAGTTCATAGTGATTGTTTTTCTTCATGTTATTTGTTAAGTTATGTAGTCGTTGTTGGCTCCATCTTTGTTTCGTGGGGAAGAGGTAATGTTTACCTTGTTAGATTATGTCTCTAGAAGGAATTTTTTTCCCGGCTTAGTTTTGTAACAATTGCATTTCACCCATTTAAGATAATCTTTAGATGACAAAAATGAGAAAGGATATATCTCCCTTATTTAGCTTTATTTATTTTTAAATCACTAAATTTTACCAATCATGATGTATTTTATTTTTAAAAGTAAAAATCTACATCAAATTTCTATTAATTTTTACTAATTATGCGTTAAATTTATTTTTAAAGCTATATAAAAAAAATAAAGAAAACTTTTTTTTGTATGTATTTTAGGCAAAAAACTATTGTAAAATCTGTAAAATGAAAAAAACATCTATAATATGAAATAAATTAGATAATCATAATAAAAACATCTATACATGATTTTAATTTAATTGGGTGTTTATAAATTATTGAAATATTTTTAATAACAAAAATATCATTTATATATTACATTTAAATAACAGTTGATAATTAATAAAAAGTTATAATAAATTATTTTAATTTATATAAAAAATTATCTTATATATACATGACATATTTCACATATTTTATTTTAAAATATTTACAGCACATAACTTACACCTACAATAAATTTAATTACAAAACAAAATTGCAAAAAAATCTACATTAACAACTTTACAGCTACAACCAAATTATATACGTCTAAATTTTTCAGTTAAATTTTAACAATCATAGTCGAACCAATCATTCCCATAGTTTTGTACCCACGTCTGGAAATAATATAGACCAGAGAATCCTCTTATAAACTTGAAGAAATTTCTTTATAAAATTATTTCTTTCTACATTTGGATCAATTTTAAGTTTTAAGAACATGTTCCTTCCTTTTGTGTACGTAAGGGCATGATTAACCCTAGAACCCCAATATGGGTTCTTATTCTTTTTTTACTTTTATTTTTATTTTTTAAAAATTAGAAACGAACCAATCGCGGGTCGCCACGTGTCAGTGGGGCCCGCGAACAGTATAAGAGCTGATTCTTATTTAGGAGATTTAGGAACTTTTGTTTTGTACTTTTGTGGGTCCTACACCCCTAAGAACCCCTTTAAGAACTTGCAATAATGCTGCTCTAAGGCTTCTGATTATCACCAAGCGACGAAATTCTAGTTTATCATCTTTGTAAGGAAAAAATCCGCACTTTATGTTTTCACTTTTTTTTGTGAAATATTTATTTATCAAGGAATATGATTATGATAATATTTGTCTGGGTAGGTGGATAAATCAATTCAAAGACAATGATAATTGTGTAACAGGCTATAAGACATGCATGTAACGAATAATCAATCATACTAGTGGAGTTGTTTTTTTTTTTGGAGTGAAACAATGTCCACAAACTCCGCAACTTTAGGTTAATTAATTGACAGAGTCTCTAATCAAAATCTATAGACAGTTCAATTTTAGTATTATGGAGACTAAAAATCTGGTACTAAAGAAAAAAAAAAGTCTGGTACTAGGATAATGGCACGTACAAAAGACAATTCATAGGAAACGTTTTTAATGACAAGTGACTACGTAAACGAGGGGTACATGGAGTAAAGAGGCAAAATGGGTATCAAGCAAAAAAAAACTTGACAAAATGGCTGCACAGTGTTTTTAGAAAACAATATTATCTAACTATACTATCAATTTTTCTATTTAAATCTATCCTTATAATTGTTATAGTAAGAACCCGTTATTAAATTTTAAATCTTTTGGATTTGGGGACGGCCAAAAGGGTGAGATTGTTACAAGTGGTGATCTGTTGTTATCTCTTAGAGAATCGATCGCTTTATCCAATATGACCCATTCATGAATATGGTCACGATAATCTCATTCTGTCATCATATTCCTTTCATCCTATTCCAACATATAGAATCCAGGATATGTATATACATATATATCCCTACATATATATCCCTTATTGTATTTCTTTTAGAGAAGCACGATAAATGAAATAAATTTCTGATTTGAAATATAATATGAATCATTGTTCAATTATGTGGAACAATTTGACAGTTACATGGTTTTTATAACAATGTTAACGATTTTAGAAAACCTAAAAACCATTGTTTCCCGTGTTAAAAATAAAACTAAAAAAGATTGGACTACCGTGAACATTTTCATCTAGAGACTTACAGATGACTCAGGCTATTTTTTTTTTCTTTTTAGAAAACGATCAATTTTTTTCAAAGGATTTTAAGTCCACAATATTGGTCCCAGAAAATCCATACAATTGAATTTCAAACAGCAAAATGTCAACTCTAAAATTATAACTTTATTAAAATATATATATATATATATATATATGAGAGAAGAGAGCTATATAATTTTCGAGGACGTGAACATTGAAGTAAGCTCCTTCCTATATTTGAAGGAATATATGTAAAATCTTAGGAAAGGAAAAATGGCGTCTAAAGAGAAGAAGAATATATTATAGAGATGCATTATGCATGTGTATGACGAGATATATGCTTGAAGAGGTCCCAAAGTTCGTCCCACTACTTTTTTTGCCATTAACTAAACTGATCCTATTAGAATATTACTAATCATCAACGGTTTCGGTTACATTCGATTTAGTGATTACATCACGTTTAGTTTCGATTCAAAGTAAGGATGAGAAAACGAATTATATGTCCTTTTGAGCCTATTAATCATCAATAGATTACATGCATCCAAATCAGTATCCGATTCAGATTACGAGTTCGGCTCGAATCAAAGTGAACGTGTAGTACTTCGAATCCTAAGAAATAATATAAGAGTACATGTACAACAAGTAAAAAGTACTCATAAGCATATTTATTTATTTTCTACCGTAAAATATTTAGTTAATTAAGTGTGTTTGTCTAAAGAAAATTGCAAACAAAGAAAAGCTACGATAATGTTTATTTTTAAATGATCTTTACTAGACACAAAAATAAAACATTCATTTGAGATAACTAAAAGTTCTCATAAGACTTTAATTTGGATGCATATGGGGCTAAAATAGATTTGTAATTCATTGATAAGCATGATGATATATTACTTGCAACGTTATTTTTCCATCGCTAAAATAGAATGTTGCTATTGAGAACACGTCTTAATTGCATTGCCAAACTTTCATATAAATCTTTTGATTGATGCTAATCTACTGTCAGCAGTACTTGTTTTCTTGCAATAAAACGAAAATCTTATTGCGATAAAAAAAGAATCAAAGGGAGATCCAATGTTATAATTTTTCATAGTGTGGCATACTAAACCAATAGTTTTCTTTCTTCGATTAAACAAGAGTGTTCGGTGAAGTGAGATCCAACAAACTAATCCTTTGAGGATCTATTTTTTGGTGACATGCAAATCTGATTATTCTATGTGGAAGTTAGAGATCTACGCTATCTAACGAGAATTTTGCAATGAAAAAAATCAATCCTTGACCTAGATCAATAGGATGACTCTACCACTAGACCCAATAACGTAGTTACTAAACCAATATTTCTTACTGCTTGAGGAATTATGCTGAAGACGTGGTTATGCCTTAAGTACAACAGTCATGTCATGTCGCCACTTACATATCCGTACGGATCCTTGTTATTGATTTGGCTCCATTGATATCTCAAGAGCCACAACTATTTATTGTGACCCATCATATTATTGCTAAGACTATGAACTTCTTTATTGAAATTAAGTAAATTATTAATTAATCTTTGCGAGCATAAAATCTTCGTGGATATGTAAAACCAGCATGCAACTACAAAAGCTTGACATAACTGATAGCGTGCATGGAGGGTTAACGCAAACTCAATTATATTAATTACTTTGAATCCACTTGATTCGCTTCAAGACAGATTACTCGAACTTAGTGGATATATTTACGAATCTGATGGACTTGACAGTACTTTTCGAAGTCTACATGATAGTTTTAAAAGCGTAAATCTATTTCATTTTTTCTAAAGCAAGAATGGTCGAGCGGATGAATTAGCAAAGGAAGCAAGGAACAAAAGTTTTATTTTCTCCAATATAAATCAAATACAGTTAAATTAAAATGCTTTACAGGGATTGTCTGACCAATACTTAATCTAAAGAAATGGGTAGTCGACAAAAAAAAATTACTTTCAATTTGGTTTTTCTTTACCGATGTATTACATGTGGGTTTGCAGAAAGTTCATAGACATAGTATTAGTAATTAGCTATGGATGAGTTCATTTATCATGATTCATGAATGACGACGCAAATCCCCCTGCGGCAATAAAGTTATGATCGATGGGAATAAATACAAAGTTGACATTCTCTTAACACGTAATATTGATCCCCAAATACTGGAATTTTTCTCCTCATACATCATCATGGTCACAACTTACACTATATGCATATCAATCTCTATACCTCACATATGTCAACTCTAGAGCATCAAATCATCTGGTTCTCTTATCCACAATCCAACTTCCCAGAATTATTATTCTCCCTTTTTAGTTTTGCCCCATCATTAATCAAAGGTACGTACCTCTATATGTTTACAAAAGATTGCATGTGAGTATGTGTATATATATAGAGTTCCAAGACTCACTTCTCCAAAACAAACACATCAACACTAATCTCCAAGCAATATAAAGAAAAAGACATATACATAGTAAAAAAGAGTGTTACTATACAAAATGGATGTGGTAGCAACATTGGCGTCACAAAGAGCAGTGGTGATATTCAGCAAGAGTACTTGTTGTATGTCTCATGCAATCAAACGTCTATTTTACGAGCAAGGTGTGAGCCCAGCAATTGTAGAGATCGATCAGAACATGTACGGTAAAGATATTGAGTGGGCTTTGGCTCGTTTAGGTTGCAGCCCTACTGTTCCGGCAGTTTTTGTCGGAGGGAACTTTGTAGGAACGGCCAATACCGTCATGACTCTTCATCTCAATGGGTCCTTGAAAAGGTTGCTCAAAGAAGCTGGCGCTTTGTGGCTATAGTACTTAATGGATGTATTCTTGAGTTGTGATCTTTTACTTTGACCTTTAAAGTGTCTTCACTTTATGTTCGTCTTATTAAAGCATATGTGAAGAACTACTTTGTATTGAGAATTATAATTCTCTGTGGAAGTTGATTTAATGATCGACTATTAATATCCCTTTTGAACAGTAATATCTACTTAAACGTCTAAGAATTTAAACTCTTTTTATTAGGTTTAAATGGTTACTAATCATCTCCTCTTTAGTTTCTTCTCTTTAATGGAATTTAATACGCTTAAGTAAAGATTATAAATGGATCTGTAAGAGTCAAAGAAAGAAAACTGTACGCAAATAATTAATGGATGAGAGTGAGATTCTAAATTTTATTTTAAAAAAAAAACACTTGTAATTTTGAAAATATTAGATTTTATATTTAAAGTTTATCTGTACCAAAATACTCTAAATTTCAATTCTAAATTACAAAACCCTAAAATATTAACATAAGTGTAAAAACTGTCTACCCATAATCATAAATCTTAACATGTTAAAAAATAAATTACTAGTAATTTCAAAATATAGTATTATTTTTATGTTTGAAAATTTGGCATATAATACATAATTATTCTACTATTAATTTAATAATCATAGGAATTTTGGTGATGATAATTTAAACAAAACCGGGAAAAGGCATAAATGACATATTTGTAAAAAAATATATATAAGTGGAGAATTGACAATGATGTTATTTTCCTTTTCTATTTACCATTTCTAAAACTAGATTTTGCTATTTTACATTTTAAACATCTATAATAAGTAATAAAACTATCCCAAACTCATATATATTTGCCAGTTTAGTGAAATGTATTATAGATATATTTCTGACTGGTATATTATAGATATATTTTGGCAAGCTATCCAGTGCATGCATTGACAGTTGCAATTTGTTCCCAACTTTTTTGCTAGATAATACACAAGGGCGTATGATAACTTTCACTTATAATACATAATTTTTAAAAATACGAAGATAATCCGAGTGAACATTGGTATTCTTAGTTTTTTAAAGAAAAGTATCTTAAGACATAAATACAAACAGCCTGAAAAACTAATGTTATTTATTTTGAGAGTCATCCATGTTGAGACCAGATCTGTTAATGCAGGATTTTGAGGTTGAACATAAAGGTGCAACTCAACACTTAAATGTTGGATTTCAAAGAGTTTGCGGGAACGTTTCTTGTTGTGATGACGTGGCAAGTTTGACGGTTGTAAGCTGAAGATAACAACAAAATAAAGAGATTACGTCAAAGACTTTAAAGATAAAGATAAATCAAGCGGATTTGAGCTTATCTAAAATACAACTAGGATTAGGAACTCTATGAAATATATAAAGAGTTTTAGAAGTTGTTTTGTGTTTTTTATGCTTTGTGAGTTCTAAAAACGTGGCTTCAAAGTCTGTGAGAAGAGAGATAGAACGTGAGTGTTTTTTGATAGATTGTTTAGAAGATTAGAGATTGGTCAGTGACGATTCACGTGTGTGTGAAGGCGTGTAATTCTGATTGAACAGAAACAGATGTTCTCTGTTTAAGAGATTTCTAATAAAACAATCTTGTTTGGAAGAAGAAACAATTCCTTTGATATACATCCTTGTTCTAGTTTCTTCAATTGGTATCAGAGCGGGTCACCTTCTAGATTAGTTAATCTATACACAGGTTGAGATTCTGTAACGAACATGGATTCATCAAAGGAGTTACTGGTTTTTCATAAAACCTTATTGCTGGCTCGAAGCTTTAAAGACACACTAAGACGAATTGAGAGTGGTCAAAGGAGAAGCTTCAATTCACATCATGACAGGAATCAAACGAGTAGAAGAAGTGATGTTCAATGCAGTGAGTGCAAGGGATGTAGACACATTAAAACAGAATGTCCCAATCTTCAGAAGAGAGGCAAAAAACCTTTATTTAGTTTTAGTGACACTGAATTCGATAAAGAGGCTAATAAAGATAGGATGCTCAATATGGTTGCACTGATTAGCAAAAAGGATGTGCACAACTCAGAATCTGATTCTGATGATGATGATGAAGAAGATATAGATCCAAAGGTAGAATATCGCAAGCTCTATGACAGTTGGGTCGAGTTGAGCAATGAAAATATGAAATTGCTCAAGAATAAGGCAATGCTAGAAGCTCAGATTAATATAATGGAGATGGAAAAACCTGTGACATCAAAGCTTGAATCGCTGACTTGTTCAAGCTCGGATAATGAGTTGCACAAGAACAGACAAGCAGAACAGAAAAGTTTGCTTGAGCTAGAAGAAAAGATAAATAAATTGTCAGAGCTTTTGTCCCAGGAAGAAGATAAGAACAGAAGTCTTGAGCATAGTTTAAGAGACAACCACAAAAGAATCAAGATGTTGAACACTGGAACAAAAGACTTGGACTCAATCTTGGCAATGGGACAACCTGCAAAAGTTAACTGGGGGATTGGATACAAAGAAAACAGAGTAACAAATCAGGTAATCAATACTCAAAGTTCGAAAGGATTGACAAATTTTGTTCGTGCTGAGCCTGTTCGTGTTGAGTCTATTCGTGCTGAGCCTATTCTTGATGCTGAAACAAAAAGAGATGGGCAACTTGCAACACAAACAAACAAAGTTGTTAACTCTCTATGTGCAAAACCGTGTGTTGTTGTCAAAGCTCGAAATAAGGTTCAACACGCACAAAGAACAGACAAAGTGGTTGAAGCTGTTAAGAATCAGAGGTTCATTAAAGTGTGTTACTCGTGTGGCAGAAGAGAACATATTACAATATATTGTTATGAACGTATTAACAATATTAGACAAGTTTGGAAACAAAACAATTGCTTCATTGAACCAAGGTACTATGGAAAAGTTTGGATTACTAAATCTGTTTTGTATTCAAAGGTTGACAAAGACAGCAGTGGAGACGACTTTGATGTATTTTGCAACTCAGATCAGTTGGAACAAGTCCAAAAAAGTAAAGAGAAAGTCATGTTTGAGAATGGTGAAAAAGGAGAAAACTCAAAGACTTTATTGTTTGCTTGTGATTTGTTCAACGAGGAAAAATGTAGTGCACATATCAAGAATGTCTGTGAAGAAGAGTTCCATAACAATGCAGTCAAGAGTGTATCTCTACAGTCTTCAACTCTCAGGAGTACCACTTATGAAGCTTCAACAGAAATAGATGGAAGCATGCTGGTTGAAAAACCACATCACGTTTGAAAGAGGTACTCTGGTCTGGTATATGCTTTTATGTAAGTATGCACACAAGCAGGGGGAGAAGTTTGAAGGATATGCAATAATTGAGGGGGAGCACGACATCTGAAGAGGAGCACAACATCTGAAGAAGAACACAACAATGGCTGGAATCGTTGCTTATTATTAGTTCTTTTGTTGGCTATGAGGCAAGTGGCTTGGTTGACATACTCACATAAAAAGGGGGAGATTGTTGAGACCAGATATGTTAATGCAGGATTTTGAGGTTGAACACAAAGGTGCAACTCAACACTTAAATGTTGGATTTCGAAGAGTTTGCGGGAACGTTTCTTGTTGTGATGACGTGGCAAGTTTGACGGTTGTAAGCTGAAGATAACAACAAAATAAAGAGATTACGTCAAAGACTCTAAAGATAAGGATAAATCAAGCGGATTTGAGCTTATCTAAAATACAACTAGGATTAGGAACTCTATGAAATATATAAAGAGTTTTAGAAGTTGTTTTGTGGTTTTTATGCTTTGTGAGTTCTAAAAACGTGGCTACAAAGTCTGTGAGAAGAGAGATAGAACGTGAGTGTTTTTTGATAGATTGTTTAGAAGATTAGAGATTGGTCAGTGACGATTCACGTGTGTGTGAAGGCGTGTAATTCTGATTGAACAGAAACAGGTGTTCTCTGTTTAAGAGATTTCTAATAAAACAATCTTGTTTGGAAGAAGAAACAATTCCTTTGATATACATCCTTGTTCTATTTTCTTCAGTTCACTGTCACTTCAATCTTTAATTATGTGAACTGGTACAAAATTAGGAACACAAGGTATTGTTAATTATGTTTTCTTAAATGTTAATGATATTTGGATTAAAAAGTTTAGATCATTTCTGAGCTACTACTAATGATTAACGTTTGCTCGTGAGGGTTTACTTTTAGAGAGGCCTTAGTTTTATAGAAACACACGCATGGTTTGGAGTAGTATATACCACATGTCAAAAGTCTGAGAAGTATATAGTTTGGCATTGACATATAATCCTATTATTTTAACAAAGGTTTTTAATAGTTGATGAGTCAAAAACAAAATATAAACTGGAACCTTTCTAGGGGATTTTTAATTAGCCATATGGTCCTATGGATGCTGATCTGTAATTCGTCGTTAGTTTTATAGACTATAAGAGTGGCGACGTGACTCGCTCTGCGGCATGAAAGTAATGGTCATATGAGAATCAATGCAAAGTTGACATTCACAAGTTACCATATATGCATATCGGTCTCTGTACTGGTCTTTACTAGTATCTTACTCAGATTTGTCAACCCTCGAGCATCATATCATCATCACCTTCTCTTATCCACAAACTTCCTGAAAATAAGATTCTCCATATTTAGCGTTGCCCCATCGTTAATCCAAGATGCTTCTACATGTTCATTTAGACTACTATATATAGAGTTCCAAGACTCACCACTTTAAAACAAACCATCAAAACAAAATATCCAAGCGATACAAAGAAACAGACATATACATACTAAAAGAGTATTACTATTACTATAAAAAATGGATGTGGTAGCAAGGTTAGCGTCACAAAGTGCAGTAGTAATATTCAGCAAGAGTACATGTTGCATGTCTCATGCAATTAAACGTCTCTTTTATGAGCAAGGCGTGAGCCCTGCGATTGTGGAGATCGATCAATACATGTACGGTAAAAATATTGAGTGGGCTTTGGCCCGGTTAGGATGCAGCCCGCAGGTTCCCGTGGTTTTCATCGGAGGCAAATTAATAGGAACTGCTACTAGCGTTATGACTCTTCATCTTGACGGGTCATTGAAAAGGCTGCTCAAGGAAGCTGGTGCTTTATGGCTTTAGTGCATAGAGTTCGTATAATGTTTTCTTGAGAGGTTAAAGATAAATATTTGTTCTGGCTTTTGTATGTGTCTTCATATTATATATGCACGTTTAATTAAAAGCATATATGGAAAACTACTTTTTTATTTTGGGTGTTATGTATGTCCTTATGGGTTGATTTTATGATTAACTAGGTGTTTTCCTGCACCATGTGCAACAAAAAATTTTCATTTTACTTACCGCTCCTTACAAGTTAAATGGTATCTACAAAAAGCAAAAATGTTAGTTAGGATTAATTAGTTATTATTATTTTTTACTCTTTTTGTCACTCTGCTTAAATTGGTGGATTATATTAATAAGCAAAAAAAAATAGTGTATCAATGAATCTGCCAGGAAATGGATGAGGGTGAGATATCAACGCAAAATTATACAAAGTCCATGAGAGTTTTGTAGAATCTTTTTTTTGTCAACAGATGGTGAAGAAACAATAAAATTACTCAAAACTTTGGATAACTAAACTCATGATACATAATCAATAACAGTCTATACTATTGGAAGAGATCATCCAGTATGTACCAAATTTGAAATCAACTTTTTTTAAAGCCTTAAATTGCTTGAATCCGTCTATATGTTATTCAACCGTAAACCACTCGGCACCGTCTTTCTATATTAGAATATGTAGTACCGTGAAAATTATGATTGGAAATCACAAAACATAAAAATTTGGAAACAATAGTATAAAGTGAGAAAACACTAAAAAATCCTTAAGAAATAGACAAATAAGTGGAATTTAAATTTTATCTCTTTACTTAACTCAATTGCATGTGATGAGTGATAGTATCAAAATGTTGTTTGTTTCTAGTTTTGTTTTTTGCATCTAAATATTGCATTTAGATGCATTCTTCTTTCTTTATGAGTTTGTAACATTTCATAACAAATGAATAATAAAGACATGCATTTGTGTTAAGAATATCATTCAATAAACTAGTTAAACTTTACTCACTTTGGCGAGAAAACAAGATTTTTAAGTTTTAATGGAAAACATGATTTTACAGTTTTTACGAGAAAAAATTGGTTGTGGTAGGAAATTTCGCTTTTAGAACTTGGACATATAAACATGTTTTACATTTGTTACATAAACGTTAATTTTGTGATTTTTGTTGAAAAACTTAATTTGAAAAAGTGGATAAAATACTAGATTTTAGGTTGTGATAAAACATGACTTCATGATTTGGCGGTAAAATATGATTTATGGTTTTGGTGGGTAAATTAGATTTTGTGGTTTCTTCAAGAAGCACGATTGTGCCGTTTTAGCGGGAACATGATTTTCATAGTTTTGGCATGAAAATATGATTTCAATTTTTTTTATAAAAAACGAGATTTTATCATTTTGACAAAAAAATACAATTTTGAGGTTTGGGCAAAAAAAAGTGATAATGTCTTTTGATGAAAACTGAGATTTTATGGTTTTTGCAGAAAAGATACTTTTCAATTTTAACAAAAAAGGTATTTTCTGATGTGGATAGAAAATATAATTTTACAATTTTAGTAAGAAAACACGATTTCACGGTTTTCATTGAAAACCTTTATTATTCTTTTTATTTTGGACAAAACACATTCTATTACAGTTTTTTCAAAGAAACACAATTTTAAATATATTAAAAACTACTATTTATATTGTTTAATTGTCGTTTGCAACATATTGTAAATTATATAATCTAATAGAATTGATTTCAATTTAGAGAACCAATAACACCCCCTTATTATATATATGAGTTTTGTTTTGGATCTAGCTTTTGTGTATAAATCTATTTCTTAATTTAAAAAAAATGAATAACAAACTATAACTTCATTTATATGCTGCGGGTGTGGATGATGAAACAAAAAGACCTTATATATATGATAATTTCAAATCCATTGTGATAAAAAAAGAAATTAAGAAGCAATATAACTATTGTTGATAAAGATTTAATAAAACTCCAATCCAAAAAATTACATGTACAGAAATAATTTGCTATATTTATGTATTTACCTTTTCGTTGCATAATTATAGTTTTCACTAATAGTATGTTCATGATTAACAAAAAAGTAAACAACACAAAAAAATCTTCAGATATATCAGTTTAGATCCGTTCAAAACTGATTCGATTCATTTCAGCGTATCAAATTTTAGGTTGTGATAAAACATGACTTCATAATTTAGCGATAAAATATAATTTATGGTTTTAGTGAGGAAATTAAACTTTGTGGTTTCGGCAAAAAACACAATTGTGCGATTTTAACGGGAACAAAATTTCATGGTTTTGGCATGAAAATATGCTTTTAATTTTGGTGGAAAATAAGATTTTACCATTTTGGAAAAAATATATACAATTTTGGAGACTGGACAAAATACAAGTTATCGTGTGTTTTGACAAAAACTGAGATTTTATGATTTTTGCGAAAAAAATATTTTTCAATTTTAACAGAAAAAAGTATTTTTGGTTTAGATGGAAAATATCATTTTATAATTTTAACAAGAAAATACAATTTTACGATTTTCATAGAAAACTTATTTTTATTTTGGCAGAAGACACATTATATTACGGTTTTTGTTTTGAGCTGTCTTAGAAAATCACTATTTTATTTTGTTTGAATTTTCCTTTTGCAACATATTGTAAATTATATAAACCAAAATTAATTTAAAATTTTTATTATATTTCACAAAAGTAAGTTTAGACTCTTGTTTAGACTTATAATAGGTGCTTCATTTTGCATCTAGCTTTTGTGTATAAATCTATTCTTAATTTGAAAAAGATAAATAACAAACTATAACTGTATTTAGATGCTGCAGGTATGGATGATGAAACAAAAAGACCTTATATCTATGATAATTTCAAACCCGTTGTGATAAAAAAAAGGTTTAAGAAGCAATATAACTACTGTTAATAAAGATATAATACAACTTCAATCTATATTACATGCACAAAAAAAATTGTTATATTTATGTATTTTCATCTTCATTGCATAATTATAGTTTTCAGTGATGGTGTTTTCATGATTAATTAAAAGTAAAATAACACAAAAATTCTTAGACAATCATAAAAAATATATTGTGTATCATATTAATATGATCATATTCTAATAAAAGATAAATATTTTAAAAAAAATAATATGCACACTGTATTGGTAGAAATTAAATTTTGAAAATTCGTATTAAAACATAAACCATGTATTTACTTTGCAGAGGGGTGATATAAAGGAGTTAAAACAAAACCGTGAAAATCTGTAGTAATTTATGAAAAAAGGAGAACATTTATTAAAGAATGATATAAAGGAGTTAAACAAATCCATGAAAATCTGTAGTAATTTATGGAAAAAAAAGGAGAACATTTATTAAACCAAATACTCCCTCTGTTTCTTAATAAGTGTCACTTTGACATTTTTCACACAAATTAAGAAAGTGATTAAAAAGTGTGTATGTTGTTATTAATTACACCTATTTGACCAATAGAATTTGAGATAAATATAATTATTTATTAAACCAATGCAGATTGCAATTAATTTTCAGCTGAAAGTAAGTATAATTTGCATTGGGATTCTAAACTGACACTTTTTATTCAACAAGAAAAAAATGTTAAAATGACACTTATTATGAAACAGAGGGAGTATAAATATTTGCAGAATTCATATAACTTTGAATTTCTTTTAACTTCTAAAGTTCTTAATTCTATACAAATCAATACCCCAACAACGTCTCTCCCCCCCCCAAAAAAAAAATTGATCTTTGATTACTAGTTAAAGTTATTAAACCACAATTCTAAGAAATTTAAAAGGATTTTTTAGCAATACTAATATATTTCATATATTTTATTAGTTAAAGTGGAAAATGTTGGGTCACGCCTTCCTTAAACCAACTCTTAAGACCATCTCCATCCATAAGAATCTCTATGGGGTTCTTAATTTTTTTTTTTTTTACTTTTTCTGATTTAAAAAAAAAATTAAAAAAAAAATAAACCAATCGTGGACCGCCACGTGGCAGTGGGGTCCACGAAACAGTGCAAGAGACAGTTCTAAACTAAGGGTTTTTAGAGACGGGTTCTTAAAAAAGTGGTGGGACCCACCACCTTTTTGGGTTAAGAACCCCTTAAGAGCCCCTTGATGGACATGCTCTAAGATTGTATAAAATCTAATGATATTTAAAAAATTTAACAAGTATTTTTATTATAATAAATATTAAGAATCTGATCTCCACAAATAGTTATACCGCACATTAATATTACTTCAAAGGGAATGAATATCGCAACTATTGGAATTAATGGAACTTTTGAGGGAAAATATATTTCAATTTTTGTCTTTACCTTACTAATTACTTTCATTGATTTATTTCATCTATTTTAGTTTTGAGAAATTAGATAAGTTGAAAATGGTTGGTCCACACCAGCTTATTTCAAAACATTATTAGTTTACTTTTGAAAAAAAAAAATCTTTATAAATAAGATGGCAGCATTTTTTTTATCAAGAGACTCTTAATTCATAAATATATTCAAAAATATCAAGAAGCCATACGTCTCTCTGGTCATGGATTCGAAGGAGTGTTCATTCTTACCTCTCGAATTATGTGAGGAAATACTTTGTAGAGTTCCAACTAAATCACTTATACGATTCAAGCTAACATGCAAACGATGGCTCGCTCTTTTCAATGACAAGAGATTCATCAACAAGCACTTGGCTCTCATCGAGGAGCACTTCATACGGATCAGTAATGATCGCAAGGTTACAATCATCAGTCCAATGACTAGAGCTAGCTCATCTTTTGCACTCCCACACGAGTTTCAAGCTAAACCTGATATTTATACTATGATCCACTGTGATGGCTTGTTTCTATGCATCTTAGAGTCGTCTGCCATGGCAGTTTGGAACCCATGTCTGAACCAAGTTCGATGGATCAAGCCCGAGGATTATTATCCGAATGACTTCTTAAACGCCGGTATTGGATACAACGGTCCATCTAGGGATGGTGGCTACAAAATCTTGAGGTTTGGGGGCAATGCTTCTTTAAGATACCAGTGCACAAACATAGTGGTTGATATCTACGAGTTGGAATCTAACTCTTGGAAAAAAATTGAAGTTTATATGGATTGGCACGTGGTTACACCTTGTAGAGGAGTGTCACTCATGGGAAACATGTATTGGATTGCTAAGTGGAACCAATCTGGCTTCTTCATCCAAAGTTTTAACTTCTCTACCGAGACATTCGAGCCCTTGGCCTCTCTTCCCTTTGACTATGATGCATGTGATGATGTTGTCAACTTATCAGCTTTCAGAGGAAATAATCTTTCTTTGTCACAACATAACAAAGAAACTGACAAGATCGATATATGGGTTACAAACATGGTCAAGAACGGTGTGACCATATCGTGGACCAAGTTCTTTAGTGTGACGAGCCCTGACTGCCCAGTGTTTCGTGATTGCGATGATATTGCTACTCAGGTGCATTTTATTGATAGGAATAATAGGGTTGTTGTATGTTGTGAGGAAGTAGCAGTGGATAAAAGGTACGTAAGTGTTAATATCTATCTTTTTGGAGAGGGTGAGATTAAAAAACAAGAGATAGAACTGCATAAACGAGGTTTTAGCTGGCCTTGTATCCCCGGCTATGCATATCTTCCAAGTCTTGTTCCGGTTCTAACATAGGAGCAGAAACCGAGTGAAGCTTCTGAAGTTGTTTTGTTATGTATGTTCTTATTATAAATTTATAAACTCAAGTATTTTGAATATTTTTCTAATTAGTCGTATGATATTATTGTCTAATGACATATATAGAACATTTTAAGTTGAAGACAACTTTGTTCCCAACCTTGAGATAGACGAATACTAACTAGTTTGAAATTTATTTTGATGAGACAAGATTGTGAAACTAAGAGTTTAATTCTTTGGATATTTTGGATGGATAAATTCCAAAAGAGAAAAGTCTAGGAGCTTCAAGAATCAAGTGACATTTGGGATGAAGCTTCAAGATCAAGTGATCTTAAAAGAAAAGCTGTGGAAAAAATGTTAGGCTCATAGTGTGATTCATGAACCCATTTAAAGGGCAGTAGTGTTTATTAGAACAAAACGTTTGAATAAAATGCACGATAAGAAATGATAAACATAAGCAAATGTCTCGTACCATCATAACTCTGTTAAATTGACAACGATGAGCAAGTATGATCGAGAATATTCCATCTTGTATTTTCCTTCAAAATAACAAGTAATCTCAATAAGCAACGACCTTATATAAGGAGATTTGTCATAGCAACAAGAGAGCTACTACTAAAAGTGGTTTATATTTGCAACCAGGCATGACATTCTGGATATTATTTAGTTCTGGTCGGTTCTTTGGGATTTTTGGATTTTCAATATTAGAGGCCTAAGATCTGTTCAGACATTTATCTTTTCGAGGTCCGGTTCAGTTTGATTTGGCTCCATCCGAGTTCGGGTGGGCACAAGTAAATTGTCTGAGAGCTAGTCTTTATTCGGATACTTGTCACATATGCTTCAGACCGATTCCTTGATTAAAAAAAATCATCAAATACGGTTTGATTCTTTATTCTGTATCCAAATTATTCAAATTTTCTAAGAATATCAAATATA
This sequence comes from Moricandia arvensis, assembly GCA_905132765.1. Classification (NCBI taxonomy): domain Eukaryota; kingdom Viridiplantae; phylum Streptophyta; class Magnoliopsida; order Brassicales; family Brassicaceae; genus Moricandia; species Moricandia arvensis. The sequence goes on along the minus strand of CAJHQP010001140.1, from coordinate 39,025 downwards.
CTCATTAAACACAGTTCAAATCGGTTAATTTTTTTGAAAATCATGGATATAATATGTTCAATATTTTTATTCAAACTATCTAATTTATCTTCAGTATAGTGTAAGAAGTCCAACCAAGCGTGGACCCCGGAAGACGGTTCAGAGTAAAGCAGTCATACGTGAATTTTTATTAAAGAGATATAATTAGAATTATCTATAATATTTCTTATAGTTTATAATAGAATAGATATCCTACAAAAAAACTATCCATTTATCTTAGAATTTTCAAAATACCTGATATATTTAAATTTATAATTTTATCATAAATTAAAATTATTAAAAATATTATTATAACTAATATATATATATATACACATATATATTTATTTGGTCTTCGGTTCGGGGGCACTATCAATTCTTTAGATATATGAGTTTAGATCCGTTCAAAACTGATCGGATTTAGTTTAGATCCGTTCGAAACTGATCGGATTCAGTATAGATTCGTTCGAAGTTGATCGGACTTAGTTCGGCGAATCATTTTGGATTGGTTATTCATGCGCAGATATTGTGTCCACCTATAATTTACAACAATCCAAAATCATAAAGTTCATGTTTATTTCGTATGGCTACAATGACCAGTGACATGCATCCTAGGTTGCATGGAATCGGAAACGGATATGAGGAAACAAAACGTTTCAAAAGATGTTAAAAAAAATAGAAATAGAAATCTTTTAAAAACGTCTATAATATATATATATGTATATGTATATGTATATGTATATGTATGTATATATATGACTAATTAACATGTAAGCTTGATATATTTTTGTTTGATTTATTTTAGAGAGAAAATCAAATAGTACAAGTGCTATTTTAGTTGGTAGATTTTATAAGAGTTCTAATCAATAATTAGAAAGCTAGCATGTGTTATTATTCGATAAAACTATAAAGCCGACTTCATTCCAGATCAAATCATTATATCAAAATGAGAACAAACATTAAAAAGATAATATTAAAATATAAATTAATAATCATGTAATCACTAACATCAAATGGCAAATAATTTTCTTTCACGTTTCTAGTAAGAATCGCGAGTTTCCAAATCAAAAGTAGAAACGCAAGTTTTCATCGCGTTTCCAAAATGAAATTTTCAAAAAAAATACATTTCCAAAGAGTTTCATCAAATTTCTAAGAGATTATAATTATGAAACATTTTCGGAACCTAAAAAGGACATTGACCGGAGTTTCCATGAAACCTAGCATGCATCAACAACATATTTTTTACTCCGGGCTGAAAACGTTATAGGCTTTTGATCCATAGTGTGTTGGGCTTAAAAAGAATCAAACCCGTTGACAAAAAGAACAAAACAAAAGACTTTTGAGTGCCCGAGTTCGATTGTCCGGTCGCAAATAGAAAAAAAAAAAAAAAAACAATGTTTTGACACTTTTGTTGTGTCTTCGTCTCCGTCTCTTAGAGCAGGCGCGTGTAATGGGTCAGCAACTGCGTCGAGCCGTTGGGAAAGTCAAAGAAGTTGAGAGATTTCCATCAAGGGCCGCCGCCGCTGATCGGAGATCGCTTCCAAAGGAAGAGCTCACCGCCGTGAAACCACCGTCCAACACCGCCGTTGACAGTGTTTCTGGTAAAGAAAAAAAAACATTTAATTCATTATCTCAGATTTTGGGTACTCGAAAGTTTTCACCTTTTATTATAAACATGATTCAATGGAGAATCTTGCGTTATAATTTGTTAGATGAAGAAGCTCGAAGAAGGAGTGATGATAATGTTTTAGAAGACCGAGACCCAAAGTACGATACAATGTTGAATCAAATGGTAGGGAGAATAAAAGCTAAACCAGGAGGCAAAGCTGAGATGGGAGAGGTTAGTAGAGTGTTCACTCTTGTCTGATTCTTACAAACAGATGTTTTTTGAGTTTTGAGATTGGTTTAGTTACCTGCCTGCATTGATAGTTAATGTAGTATTAGTATCTCTAGTTTCACCGTTTACTGACAATGTTCTTGGAAAGCCTTTTGTGTTGTCTTGAGTCGCATCTTGTGGCTTTTTGTTGTCATTAACCATGCCAAGATCTTGTAGCTGTTTGATTGTAGGTGAACGAATTCAAAATGTTCATGAAAAAAGCCAAGTTGGTTCCCAATCCTTCTATAGATAGGGCGGGTCCTGAGATTTTGGAGGCTGTAGAAGATTTATTAAAGATTTTAGTTAAATTCTTTTTTTTTTTTTTACAAATTTGGAGGCTATGTCAATGTAACTTTCTTCAAAAAAAATTGGGAGCAAGAGGCGAATGTTTTATTTGGCATTGCCCAGGACCGGCCCTAGCTATAGCATATCTGGGAAACATGTTAAGCTTGTTACCGTTATGGTCTCTCATATGCGCTAAAATAGTATATTGGATTGAATAAACATATTGAACACTAATAGTATAGTTATGATTAGATCTCTATTAGTTTCGGATTTGGTACATATTGTGTCTGTTATATCAACAAAATTCAGACTTTGTGATTTATATAGGCATCGGTAGTTGAAACTTCCAAGAGGCCGCTTCCAAAGCTCAGGAACACAACTCCTGAATCAACAAGGTATGAGGAGAAACCAGTGCCTCAAGGAACGTTGAACGTGGCACAAGTCAGACACATCATGCTTCTTTATCAGGGCAAGGCTCAGGATCACAACGGTCGGATGAGTGTGGAGGAGATAGCTAAAAACTACAGGATGGACGTCTCTCAGGTCCAGAAAATCACACAGTTCCTGTCTTTGCCTCCAGAGGTTAGTGATAAACAGAAGAAACGATATGAATAAGGGTAAAAAAAGACTGTTTGGTTTATTATAGAAAGTTTTGTGCGTCTATGTGTAACACAGAACCAAAGATGACACTGACTTTGGATTATTTTTGTTTTCTTTCTCTGAGTAATAATGTAAAACTGTGTAGCTAAGAATACAAAGCTTTGTTTTTCAGTTTAGCTATGATTCTTTGAAAACAGCAGTTGCATTACATTGTGATGTTAAATGTTCTAAGTCTCAAGTGTCTTCAAGATGGATAATCAATAGCCATTTTGGGCGTCCTCATGTTCCTCTGAGTTTCAAATAAGGAAAAGTATATAATATACGTTTCCTTAGCAACGTTCTTGAATTGGGTAAAGAATGTGGATTTCCAGCCACAGGAAATTGGTGGAAGTTAGGCAAGGTCATCTAATAGCATGAGCCAATGGAGCGGTCGAACAGGGTTCCGAATCTAAAAAATAAAAAATATTAATTTTTTAATATATAAATTATGATTTAAAACTCTAAACTTTTAGATATAGTAGTAAATTTAGAGTTCATAGTTTCACAAAACCGTCAAATATATATATAGAAGTACAAACTTTTAAAACTATTCTATTACATCATTAAATATATTGTTAATATTTTCTGAACAAAGTCCATAAATAATTTGAGACGGCACTGAAGTTAGGCCTGATCATTTTATCCGGATCCGAAAGCTTTATCCAAAACCGACTTGATAAAAAAAAAACAGGTTATGATCTGGACGGGACTGCTAAACCCAAAGGTAAAAGTCAACGACCATTTGGACTGTGAAGCATAATGTGGTTTTGTGTGTTGCATGCACGACTCCTCTCTGGACCAGCGGAGCCAATTGCTACGTTTTTTTTTCTTAAGTATTATGTTTGTTTTAGTTTGGGCGTTTTGGTATCATTTCGATCTTCCCAAATCTGCGTCTTTTAAAAAGGTGTAAAATAACTTTTCGGACAAATCTTCTAAATTATTTGTAAGCTTTTATTTCTTAAATAGTCTCCAAAGACAAAGTCCCAAAATTAGCATTCTTCAATGGATAAATAGATAATTATATTTTTATTTATAGTTTACTTAATTATTTATTAAATGTATAATAACAAATAAATAAAAACAATTTAAAACAAAAAAAAGAGTAAGATATTCTTTTCAAATTTTATTCAAATTTTTTTTCCAAACTGTTTCTGAAAATGATTTTTTCTTAAAAAATAAGAAAACTTTCCTGAATATGTATGATATCTTTGTAATTTTTTTTGAATATAACTTGTATGTATATTTAGAAAGATTTTATTAAATGTGTATGACATTTCCGTGAATTTGACTTATAACCATGGAAAAGAAAATTTAGAGAATCAAACTCTAAACAAACTGAAAGTGTATAAAACCTAATTAAACTGAATTATTCAATTCAGATTTTATATTCATAAATTAAATATACCTTATACTTTATCCATTAGAGAATCAAATTCCAAACAAACTGAAATTGTGTAAAACCTAAATAAACCATGAATTATTCAATTCAAATTTTATATTCATAAATTAAATTTGCTAGATAGAAAGAAATCAAATTTAATGGATATTAGTGTGTTTGTACGAATACAACATTAAAATGTAACATTGGCCAGTTCGACCCAACGTCTCTTCGAAACGACTCAAACTCAACAACCACTTAATCTTTTGAGAAATGGGCGTTGACAAAAAATGGCACCGGAAAATCAAGGGAAATTATTGGGTCGTTGAGTTTAAAATTGTTTTTGAATGTTATACTTATGTTTTTTTATTTGTTGCTGACAGCTGACTCTTCTTATTTATTTCATAAATTGACCTACAAAAATTACAACGTGGTTGTTTGCTTTCAACTACTATCTCCATCACTACGGAGATATCTCAAAACCATTCTGTAATTTATTTTTGTAATTGTCTTTGTTCTTTTTGTACCATAGAAACATAATGGAGAAACTGTCTCAAGCACTTTTGTTACGTGCGTTGATATGTATCACACTTTCTTTACTTTTGCATCACGTTGAAGCTCAGGACCAAACAGGTATTTACTTACATTTTTGTTGTCTTTAATCCATTTTCGTCAAAAACTCTTATTTGTCCTAATACATTTGGCTCATGTGTTACTAGGATTCATCAGTTTGGATTGCGGGTTATCGCCAAACCAGCCTCCTTACAACGATCCCTTAACCGGATTAACATACTCAACGGACGATGGTTTCGTCCAAAGTGGCAAAACCGGAAAAATCCAAAAGGCCTTTGAGGAAATGTTCAGTAAACCGTCTTTGAAGCTTAGGTACTTCCCAGATGGTGTCCGAAACTGCTATACCTTAAATGTCACGGAAGGCACAAACTATCTGATCAAAGCTGTTTTTGTGTACGGTAACTACGATGGTCTCGACAACTACCCTAGTTTTGACCTTTACCTTGGTCCGAATATTTGGTCAACGGTCGATATGCATGGACGGACCAATGGTAGTATCGAGGAGATTATCCACAGGACCGTTTCTAAGTCTCTGCAGGTCTGTCTCGTTAAGACAGGGACAAGTAATCCTTTTATTAACACCTTAGAGCTACGACCACTTAAGAACAATACTTACAATACTCAGAGCGGCTCTCTGAAGAATTTCTTCCGATATTATTTCAGCACCTCAGCTCGCAGCATACGGTATCAATCACTTCCCTTTTGATTTAACAACCTTTAGTTTCTGGCCAGTTCGGTTCAAGTTCTGAGAGTTTTAGGAAAACATGTCCTAGAACCAAATATTTGTTTTGATTTGGTTAATTTCTAAAGTTTTAGCTGGCTTCGGATAGTTTGTGTGTTTTAAATTGAAAATACATACAGTATAAAATCTATAATTAATATTCAATAAATTTATAGACACCATAAATTGATAAATTTCTCTAGTCTCAGATTTGACCTTTTAATATGACACAAATCGATAAGATAATAATTTAATAAAAAATCTTATATAAATATATGATCCCATCAAAATTATAAATTAATAATTTATATGTATATACATTATATATAAGTACGAACCAATCGTTATATTATTTATTTTATATTAATGCAATTATCTTTATATTTTCTTAACAATTAATATATTTTGATAAGATTTACTATAATTATATGTAAAACTGTTTTTAAATTCTATGAAAGATATCTTATATACATTAAATATAACAAAACTAATATAAATGTCAAATTTTTTAAAAATTAATTAACGTACATACACAAAAGTAAAATATTTTCCTTATTTCTCTAACATATATATCTTAAAATAGAAAAATCTTAAAGGAATTTTTTTTGTAAACTAATAATTTTATAAATTAATAAAATATCATAATTCCCAACATTATTAATTTATAGAGCTTTTATTGTATTTTGGTGTGCATAAAATAATTAACTCCGGTTAATTCAGTTTGGTTAAAACACATCTGAGTTTGTTTGTTTTTATCTGAGTTTGTTTTATTTTACGGTCCATGTTATTATTAATTTTTATTTCGTTTGTGTTTACGTTCACCCCTATTTTAAATGTTAGTCTCTGATACACGAATTAATATATTTTTCTTAGGTATCCCAATGATGTCCATGATCGTAAATGGTACCCGTTTTTCGATTCGAAAGAGTGGACAGAAGTAACTACCGACCTCAGTGTAAACACTTCTAATAGTTATGAACCACCACAAATTGTAATGGCATCAGCCTCAACGCCTATAAGTACTTCTTGGCCATGGAACTTCACTTGGTTATTGCCATCTTCCACGACCCAATTCTATGTATATTTACATTTTGCCGAGATTCAAACCCTAACGTCCCTCGATACCCGAGAGTTCAAAGTGACAATGAATGGGAAACTTGCCTATGAACGTTATAGTCCTAGACCGTTAGCCACGGAAACTATATTCTTCTCTACACCACAACAATGTGAAGGAGGGAAATGCATCTTGGAGCTAACCAAGACACCAAAGTCTACTCTGCCTCCTCTCATCAACGCTCTTGAGCTTTTCACTGTGATCGATTTTCCTCAGTTGGAAACAAACCAAGATGATGGTATGTCTATATAAGTTTTTCCTATAGACTAATCTTTCATTTTATATTGTTTGGTTAGTGATACTAATTAACAAAAATTTTACTCTAGTTGTTGCTATCAAGGGTATTCAAAATACTTATGGATTAACTAGAATTACATGGAACGGAGATCCATGCGTCCCTAAACAGTTTATGTGGGATGGTTTGAATTGCAACAGCTTAGATATCTCCACACCACCTATAATCACTTCCTTGTAAGATGAATCTTTAAACTATTTTGTTAGTCATGTCACATCATTTTTTGTCAATCTTTACATGAAATTTGTTAATAATTATGTATGTCTTTAGAAACCTATCCTCAAGTCAGCTAACAGGGATCATTGCACCTGGCATTAATGATCTAATCCATTTACAAGAGTTGTAAGTATCGCAATTTTTCGCATCTGATCACAATAAAACTGCTTGTTCACCTTAATTATAATGTATTATGTATATTCAATTGCTTAATCAGAGACTTGTCCAATAACAATTTGACGGGTGGAGTACCAGAATTTCTGGCCGGCATGAAATCACTCTTGGTCATGTGAGTCCCTTTGTGAAAATACAATTTCTCCTTCTTTATTTATGTTCCTAATTAACTTTGTATCTCTCTTTAACAGAAATTTAAGTGGGAATAATCTAAATGGCACTGTTCCTCAAGCCATTTTACAAAAGAAAGGACTAAAGTTAAAGTATAATTATTTACCATACTATTTATATAAAACCACTTGATATGTTCAATTATAGTAACTAACACTACTGGTAACCCACAGTCTTGAAGGAAACTCAGATCTTATTTGTCCGGATGGACTATGTGTAAAAAAACCTGGAAATGGTGGTTCCAAGAAAACAAATGTTGTAGTACCAGCTGTTGCATCGGTCGCGTTCTTGGTTGTTCTTGGATCTGCATTGGCTGTCTTTCTTGTTTTCAAAAAGAAAAAGACCTCAAACATTGAAGGTATACACACAAAAATCTTTAAGATTGACATAAACATTGGAACATATTCATAAAACATATATGAAAAGTCATTTGAGTGATGCAATGTAACATTAGGTCCATCATCATACACGCAAGCATCAGATGATAGAACAACAAGATCTTCAGAACCGGCAATAATGACGAAAAACAGAAGATTTACGTACTCAGAGGTGGTAACAATGACAAATAACTTTGAAAGAGTCCTTGGGAAAGGAGGATTTGGAATGGTATATCATGGAACTGTAAATGGTACTGAACAAGTAGCTGTTAAAATGCTCTCACACTCATCTTCTCAAGGGTATAAAGAATTCAAAGCAGAGGTACATTTTAGCAAAGCTTTTACGAAAAATGTAGAAAACATTGATATGCTTATATAAGAGATTCAAATTTTGATTGTATGGTTATGTTAATTTCTAGGTGGAACTTCTCCTCAGAGTCAACCACAAAAATCTGGTTGGCCTTGTTGGATACTGTGATGAAGGTGAAAATTTGGCTCTCATCTATGAGTATATGGCTAATGGAGACCTAAGAGAACATATGTCAGGTAAATATATTGAATATTTACAATATCATGTTCCATCCGTTTCAAAATAATGTATGTTTTAGAGTTTTTACACATTTTAACAAAACATATACACTGGTCCTGCTGTGAGGAACGGACTTTATCGAGCAAAAAAAAGCGATTCTATGCGCAGACCCGAAATTTGATCTTGGTCTATTTGAGATTGTTCCTTTTAAATTTTAGACAACCAAAATTTAATAAATACAATTAATATCTTCAAAGTTTACAATTTATCATTATTATATGCATTGAAAATGAAATATGTATTTTTAGTAATGTTTTTTTTTAAATATAGATTATATTGAAACAGAGGGAGTATTTGTTTATAAGTTTTCACACATTTATATATGGGTTCAAATGTAGGAAAACGAGGTGGATCTATTCTGAACTGGGAAACTCGACTAAAAATAGTTGTCGAATCTGCACAAGGTTTGGTATAAGTTTGTATATGTAGTTACTTGTTTTCTTCTAGTTATTTTCTTAAACGTTAGTGCAAATGAACCTTGTTACATAGGGTTGGAATATTTGCATAATGGATGCAAACCACCAATGGTTCATAGGGATGTCAAAACCACAAATATATTGTTGAATGAGCATTTTCAAGCCAAGTTAGCTGATTTTGGGCTTTCAAGATCTTTTCCGATTGAAGGAGAAACTCATGTGTCAACAGTTGTTGCTGGAACTCCTGGTTACCTTGATCCAGAGTAAGTTTTAAATTAATATATAAAAAGAAACTTTCTGTTTTCATCATTTGTAACATATTGTATTCCAAGTTTGCATATTCTATTTTCTTCTGATGGCATTAAGAAACTTTTTTGCAGATATTATCGAACAAACTGGTTGAATGAAAAAAGCGATGTATACAGCTTCGGAATTGTACTATTAGAGATCATCACAAATCAGCCAGTGATCAATCAAAGTCGTGAGAAACCACATATAGCAGAATGGGTTGGGTTAATGCTTACAAAAGGAGACATCAAAAACATTATGGATCCAAAACTCTATGGAGATTATGACTCTGGTTCTGTTTGGAGAGCAGTTGAACTAGCAATGTCATGTCTAAATCCTTCTTCAGCTAGAAGACCGACCATGTCTCAAGTTGTTATCGAGCTAAACGAATGTTTGGCATATGAAATGTCAAGAGGAGGAACGAGTCAAAACATGTACTCACAGAATTCTATAGAAGTGAGTATGAACTTTGATATTGGAACTACCCCTGGACCTCGCTAAACTGGAAAAAGCTACATCCTTTGTTCTGTTGAGTGAATTTTCTTTATTTATAATAAATATTACCTTTTTGTAGTGAACTTCTGCATTTGTGAACGACTTTCTGTTATTGCTAAATGTTATTTATTGTAATCAAGATTATTTAAAAGACTTCATTATCAGATTTCTAGAGAAGTATACTATAGAGACTACCAAAATTTTATGTTTCTTTTTTTTTTTTTTAATTTGTAACTTTGCAAACTACTATTTAACATTTATGTCTTTTCATTTTTGTAATTTACTATTAAACATTAACTTTATATATTTTCCGTACATCATTATTCCCAAAGATCAAATTATTCAGGATTTCTAAGTTGAATTAAGTTTTTATGTTAACATGAAAATTATAACAAAATAAGTTATAGTTATAACATACAAATTTATATCACAATATCAAACATAATACATTTTGAAAATAACATTTTACATAAGTTTAACTTAACAAAAACAAATCATGTTCATAAATTGAATATATCAACATTTTAAAATAATATTTGACACAAGTTCAACATAACAAAAAATAAATTAAACGTTGTTAAAAAAAACAAAAAAATAAATTAAACTACGTTAGAAATATAAACATATCATTTCAAAAGAATTATAAGATCAAACTTCTCAAGCAGTCTACTCTGATTAGCTATACAAAGAATATTGTTAATCTCATCAGTATAAAACATTAAGTTATAAAATTCATTTTGAAGCTCCACAACATACAAACACACATGAATGAACAAAAAAAATCTTAAAACTTTATTTTTAAATTTGGAAAAAATATAAATTCATTGAAATTAACGTGGAAGAATTCTTTATAAGTACTCTGAGAATTCTCATGAAGTATGGTCTCATTAGCTACAAGCATAAAGTAATAAGAAGATTGTTAATCTCACCTTTATAAAACGTAAGTTATAAAATTCATTCATAAGCTCCATAAGTGGTAAATACACAAGAATGAACAAAAGATCTCAAAAATTCATTTCGAATTTGGAGAAAATGCAAAGATCGATTGATTATATCTTGATTCTTGTTATTTTGTTCATGCAAATTCCAATCAACATCTTAATTCTCTGTGTTTTCGTCGTGTTATAACGAACCGGTTATTGTTCATGAACATTTTTGGATAACTTTGGATGATTGTGAAAAGTGGATCTTAGGATGATAATGAATAGGTATATCACGCCGGTCGATGATTGTGGACAAGTAGAGTATGTTTTCGTTAATTATAAGCTAAGAAGTAGCCAAGTTGATAAAGTAAAAGAATCAGGTTCGTCATCAAATGTGTATCCTCTGATTTTATAAGCATGCAGATTATTGTGATGTTGCTTTTTTGTTCTGCAGGTAAAAGGAGAGGAAGAGAGCTGACGAAAAGCAGGTGATTAATGACAACTTTTTTTTCTTCTTTTAATCTATTATTTATAATTATTATAATATTCGTTTTTTTAATTACAAATAAGTTATCTTTTTTTTTGAAACACGACTTGTATTAATGCAAACCGACATAGTTAGGTGTCCGCCATAAAGGCTTCTCCCTCAACCAGGCACAATTTAGCTAGCCCATCAGCAGCAGCGTTTTGTCCTCTTGGGATCCAAGAACATAAGAAAACAACAAAAAAACTACAGAGGAATCTAATATCAGAGATAATTCCATACAGCTCCGGTGGAACTTCTTCAGAAGTGATGGCCTTTATAATCAAGGATGAGTCCGAGTGGCAATGGAGGTGTTGAATCTCCATCTCCTGACATTTTGCGATCGCTTCCCTCACCGCCAATCCTTCCGCAGCTAGAGCCGAGCCAACGAAAGGGGGAAAGGAGGTAAACTCTGTAACTCGATGTGGTGTTCTAATAGTCCATCCAAGTCCCGCTGTCTGAGAGGTAGCTCTCCATGCTGCATCTGTGATGACAATCGTGCAGTTTTCTGCAATCCGAGTTTTGGGTGGGTGCTTGGGAGTTAAAGGCTTCTCTTGCTTTTCTTGACTGTTTATCCACTCTCTGGCCATGCAAATCGCTTTTGATAATGTCTCCTCTGCTGAGACAGATTTTCCTTCGAACACAAACTGGTTCCTAGCACACCAAATTTGCCACAATATCCATGGGGCTATTTGGCCTGATACAATTCCGACGGGTGGTAGGCCATTTCTCCCACACAAATCAGTCCAGATACTCTGTAAATCTATCAATCCGCTATATTCAACCGCTGTAGCGAAAGGTGCATTTCGCCAAATAGTTTCCGCAAAGGGGCAGTGCAAAAAAAGATGATCTATAGATTCCAAAGTACCACATCTCTTACATAACCCATCAGCTGGAATATGTCTCGCAAGAAGTAATTCGCCCACGGGGATTGCCTGTTGGAACACTTTCCAGAGGAACATCTTAATTTTTGGGGAGGGTATCTAAGTTCCAAACGCCCTTAAACCATTCCATCTCTCGCTCTTCCCCGTTCTGCTCCATCGCCTCTGTCCTTTTTTTAATGGCGGAGTGATATCCAGACTTTGTTGTGTACTCTCCTGATGGAGTGCTCAGCCATATTTGCTTGTCAGGTGCTCCCGTGATGCTTGGTGAATGGCTTGGATAGTTCTTTCCCACTGGGGGAGTAAACTCTGAATTTTTTACCATCCCACTTTCTTGAGTTTGCGTGGAATAGGTCTGCCACTGTTAGATTCCTTGATGCTTCAGTCGCTGGGCCAGTAGGCCTCATCTGCGAGGAGAGACAAAGCCATGGTTCATTCCATATATTGATCGACGTGCCGTCTCCTACCACCCAGCCCAGGTTTTCCTTTACCAGGTCCCTTCCGCCAAGTATCCCACGCCATCCATGTGAACCTGCAGATTTTTCAGTGACATTTAAAAAACTTTCTGAAGTGCAGTATTTGCCAAGGAGAGTCCTTGAGATCAACAGGTTCGGTTTGTTAAAAATCCTCCAGGCTAGCTTGCCTAAGAAGGCATCATGAAAAGCTTGGAAGTCCCGGAACCCCAGTCCTCCAATTGCTTTCGGTTTTGTCATTTTGTCCCATGAGGTCCCACGCCATTTGTGTTGTCCTTCTCTATCATCCCCACCAGAACCGTGTGACAGCAGATTGGATTCTTTTGCCATAGAGATACGGGTAGCTTGAAGCATTGCATGGAGTGGGATGGGATAGGTGAAAGGACACTCTTAATCATTGTCATCTTCCCTGCTTTGGGATAGAAATCGATTTGACCAGGAGCTCCCTTTTTGTTTGATTTTATCAACAATGGAAGTAAAGAGATCCCTCTTCTTTCTTCCAAAATGTTCTGGCAGCCCGAGGTACTTACCCACTCCACCTTCTTTCTGAATTCCCAGCTCCCCCTTAACGAAATTCTTTGTCTCTACTGGCGTTTTGCCGGTGAGAAGGTGATGGAGACTTTTCGGTATTGATGGTCTGGCCCGAAGCTTCTCTGTAACTGTGGAGGATAGATTTAGAGCTTGGCTGTTCTTCTTGTTGCACGAATGAAGAACATAGTGTCATCAGCGAAGAGTAAGTGGATTGACTGGGGGCTTGCCCGTGCTACACTGATTCCGGTTAGGGAACCCTCTTCGCTTGCTCTGTTACAAAGACCCGAAAGTACTTCACCACACAAAATAAATAAGTACGGTGAAAGAGGGTCTCCTTGACGGATGCCTCTACTCGGTTGTATCCTTCCTCTAGGCGAGCCGTTAATGAGAAAGGAATATGTAACAGTGGATACACATTCCAAGATCCAATTGATCCAGGTGTGGTGGAAGCCTAACCGCTTCAAAACGAGCTCAATAAATTCCCATTCAAGGCGGTCATAAGCCTTACTCATGTCCGTTTGACCGCCATGGAACATCGTTTCTCTGCATCTGAGGTCTTCAAGAAATAGAGAACCTCATGTGTTATCAACACATTATCCGAGATGGCACGGCCCGGGACAAAGGCGGACTGGTTCTCTGAATATAATAGACGACAGGAGCGGTTGAAGTCTCCTTGGTGAGAATCTTTGATTATGATCTTGGTAGTAGACGTTGCACAGGGCTATGGGGCCTATAATCCGTTACCGCCTTGTGGGTTCTTTATCTTTGGGATAAGTCCTGATATTTGTTTCATTGATTCTGGCGGTAGGACTCCAAGTTCGAAAAATCCTTGCACCTCTTTTACTATATCCTGGCCCGATCGTGTCCCAGTTAGAATGATAGAAGCTGGCCGAGAAACCATCGGGTCCGGGGGCTTATCCGCGTGGATTGAGAAAACCGCCTCTCGAATTCTGATGTTTCTGATGCGTTGCGAATGAGCTTTTCATTATCTTCCATCTGCAGGACTCTTCACTCTCCTATGTGCGCTCGCGTCACAGGGTGGCTGCTCTATTCCCGATTCAGCGGACGGGGAGCGCCGGGCGTCGTGGTGCAGGGGCGTGCGAGGAGGGAGGCGATGAGCAGGTAAACAAGGACGGATAGTAGTCTTTACTATGACCTTAGCGATATCTTCCTCTTTACTATACACCATATTGCCCTGCGCATCTTCGTACGAGTACTGTGAGAGAGGTGTAGTCCCTACCTGCCGATCTTCCTTTGCACAGTAGCGTGGAAATAGCCCGTGTACGACTCTCCCTAGAGCGCTCAGCCATAATAGGCGACTGCGCTGTCTGCCGCCAATATTCCTCCTCTCGACACTGGATTATGCTGCCTCACAGCGTCTGCAGTAATTTGTTGGATAAGGTCTCCATCATTGTCGCCGGTCTAATAAGTGCTATTTCCACAGGCGTGTGATCTTCTGATTCGTATAATGAACGGCGCGCTATTGTGGTAGTTCTTCTTGGTCACTCGACAATAGTATGTTCTTGCTTAAGGAAATTCTTTCCCCTAATAGGGCAAGATCTGTAATGCATTCTGAGTCCATACCTCCCTTCACTAGTTCTATAACTCCTCAGCATTATCCTTTAGCCTCGCGTCAAACCTAACATTCCCCGTTCGCTTCTGTATTTCCCGGTTCTATAGCACTGAGATCAGTAGCTATGGATCGGATCCTCAAGTGAGCCAAGTAATGCGCTTCTCGACTGATGGGAATAAGCCTCCGCCCAGGAGCTGTTTGCCGACAACTCAGGTCTAGGTCAGCATCGGACTAAAGTGTAATCTTCTCCCTCTCACTGATCCCCGAACCTCAGCGAAAGCATGTCTCTCGGAAGTGGCCGGCGCGACATAGTATCGAATAGGTCTCCCTCTGCATAGAATGTTCGCAGATCGCCTAAGGAGCCTCAGATCTGGCAGGTCCTCCACTCTCTTCTCATCGTCGGTTAGTGAGAGATAGAATGGCTTACCGTTGACAAATTTTCTCCTGTTATTATCCATGCATCGCCTATTGCCACTTCATAACAGAGAGTTACCATTTGATTCCAGAAAATCATTTCTTTCTTCATATAATCAGTGGTCTCCATACACAAAGCCGCGCAAAGAGAAGTCCTTCTCATATTCAATACATGTATTTATGAAATTCGCATCATATGTGGAACGAGAAACATGGAGCGTTTTACTTCCTCGCTTCCACCACAGAACAGCTGCATAGCCGCACTCCTGCTTACCGTAGCGCGTGATAGGAACCAGGCGACTAAAAGCTCATGTACGGTTCATCAAGAGCCACAGCTCACATGAGATCTCGTTCTGTGCACGGCTCACGAATCGAACAAAGTCGACGTGATCTATATTAGCTATAGCTCCATCACGGAAAAACCTGATGTGCTGAGCGACAGATGCATACGACGCGAGCGTCTATACTCGCGCTCTTTAGAAGAACGACTCGAACTGTCGGGCGATTCTCTACACCCTGACAGTGGTACTCAGCTGCAGAATTTACAAGGCGAACGCGAATGGATGGATTCCGCAAGAAATCCATCCTCTCCTCGATGCGTAGCCGGGGCGATCATGGATTAAGTTCAGCATTGCGTCGTGTTCTCTGAGCTAGTGGCAGAAAACTTCCTCTGCGCGCTTTCCTTTTGAGACGACCTAGGTATAGCTTCCGTGGCTTTAGCCTTGATGCCCTGCTCTCTTCTCAGTATGTTGCTTTAATCTTACGAGGGGAAGGATATGGATTGAGCCACTATTATCTCTAGATACGTCGAGAACTAGCACCCATGACATGGCGCAGGGCTGTATGGATTGTTTCTCTCATACCCAGAGCAGATGGACGATACTCTGGTTCCTTTTCCTTGGGACATCGTCATCAAGCCTCACTCCTATCTGATATTTAAAGTTGCTGAGGTGTACGCCTCTAGATCTCACGGTCCAGAGCTGCGTGACTCGCACACGGTAGAGATACATCCGCTGGACGTTGTGGTTGTTTCTCTCATAGAGTTGCTTTGGCGCTACTCTGCTCTATAAGCACAAGGACGCCCAGTGCGTAAAACTGCCTCAGGTAAGGCGATCAGGTGACTTCGGCGCACCGTGTTAGATATATTTCCCTATCTAGTATATCTGATTACTTGGCTACTGTGAGTGAGATGCCGGAGGGGCGAGACTTGAGCGTTGAGTCGCTGGATCTCTGGCGATGCACTCTCTCTTATCCAGCTCTCGTTTCGCTCAGCCCTCTGCATCGATAGCATTAAGGCTCTTACTATAATCTAAGGCAGTCTCCATCTAGTTCCCCTTGTTCCTACCGCTGTGTGTGCTCAATCTACTCCTTACGCGCATCGCTTCACGTTGGATCAGAACTTTTGTGTATTGTAACATCAGTGAGCACGTCTCTAACTGTCTCCAGCAACGCTTCTGCCAGTGCTTCGGCGGTATTGGATCCGAAACAACTCACCGAGCAGCGGAATTGACTATCAACATTTCATCATCCAGCATCTTTGATGCCTGTAGAAGTACTACGTATCTTTGTACGATGGTCCAGGATTATTCGGACAACTTCACGAGATTAGAAGCATTCTTCCTGAGTAACTTGGTAGGGATGCGATAGATCTTAGGATTGGCCACGCGTCTCGTTGAGGTCGGGATATCCTCTCCCCTGGTTGCTGCTCCTCTCGTTTAGCTTGATATGATCGCGCTGAAGAGCCTCTCTCCTCCCATTCTTATCTGAATGAGTTTTGTAGGTCTGTGTTGGGAAGAGTCTCCTTAGAAGCTCTATTGGTCGCTAGCGCTTGTGGCATGTAATGTCGGGCTTATATGCAGGCAGAGAAATGCGACACTCCACTCCTGCTCGTGCTCGTCTGACTATGGTATGTATGTGTCATAGCCTCGAATATTCTAACATTGGTGAAAAACGATGCATAAACAAAATGCTCCCAGGCACCTTTTTCGAAAGAATGTACATATTAACCGTGTATGAAAAAACAAATCCACGAAACTCGCTGGCATGCCACCGGTCTCTCCCTCTTTGGTAACTTAGCTCTGCTTACCCAAATCTGTAAATTTCAAAATTATTCTCTTTATTTGGTCTTTTCTGGTACCATTCTCGTCAGATCTTAGCAGCGCTTAACCACCGGGTCTCTCCACCCGCACCCATCGGTCGCGAGGACCAGCCGCGGCTTTCTGTCGGGTTTCCGAACGCAAAACGTCAGCGCCAATCGTCACAAAATATTTGATACAGGGATTCCTGTCGTTGATACTGTTTAGATCGTCTTCAGTTTTCAGCTTGTCTTACTCGACTGTTTCAAAAGACAACAGCGTACAGAACCAGATAGAACCCAAAAAGAAGTATCACCTGATCTAAGGCGTCGAAAGCAACATGATTTCATCTGAGTGACCGGACTCTCACGAGAAGCATAAAAGGGAAGAACGTCACGCGTTGAAGCGCTGAAGCCCCTACGCACTGAAAACTGGCTCCAGGTCACACATCCACAGCGCCTCCCTCCCAGAGAAATCACTGAGCTGAATGACAAATCTCACTGACTCTGATTGGAAGAATCACAAACCACATCTATCAAAGAACTCTGCCCTTGACTAGCCTTTTCACGGAACTTTGGAAATCGGATGAGCAACCTGCTAGAGCAGACTGTGCGGAGGGCTAATGGACTTTCCTAGTATTCAATTTGATCGTGAAGCTGCAGCCTTACTCCAGGTTCTGGTAAAAACGACCATATCGACTACTCCAGGTGGATGCTGAAGATACAAAGATGGGAACCCACAATATATCCGAGAATCCTTGCCACGCGCTAATACCCTTTTGGCATAGAAGTGGTCCAAGGCATACATGATCCACCTACTGGAGCGATCAACAACCATCAAAAGCATTGGAGAGACCTTGCGTGTTCTTGAAAAATCAGGAAATACACTCCTCACTGCTTTCTGTCAGGGCATAGAGGGTGACAAGTAATGGTCTTACTCATTGACTACAAGTCTATGGTCATGAAAGAGAATATTTACCCCACATGTGAAAGTAGTAGCTCTTCTTTACCTATGAAAGGCTAGAAAACATTGTTCAAAATGCTTTCTGCCTGGACCACGAGCTGAAGAGACTGCTGTCGAAGCAAAGCACCAAGTATAAGGCCCGCACAAGCCTGGACCAAACGTCTTCTACAAATAAGTTATCTATATCAAATTTTTCTCTCTCTTAACCTCTCTACCTTCTCTCTAAATCTCTTAAACTGAAACGTTTCGGTGGCCGGTGTACATTCCCACAGTCGCCACCCCTCTTTTTTCTTTTTATTTTGTGTTGTATAGTAAGTTCGATCACTAGATCGATCTATCTTCCGTTGCGGAACATCTTTCGCTTAGGCAATCTTTTGTTCCGGTTTAAACCGATTGTTGTGTTATCGATTCAATCAGACTTTTTTAAATGTTCTTCCTTTTATCTCTGACTTGAATTGTTTCTCTCTCTCAATCAAAGCATATACTCTTCTCGTCTTTTGATTGATTTCAATATGTTTCTCCTTTCTTTGCTAAGATGATTATTCCAATTAATTTTAGGGACCTAACTTTTCGTTATCATGCTTAATCTCTTGCCAAGCAGAGGAATCAATCTTCATTTACACGCGAAGTCTCCTTGCAAGTAAGAAACTGAAGTTGCTGATTCAGCAGTGGTGATTAATGTGTAATCAGATAAGCGAGTTTTCTTTACATCGATGTTCTATCCAAGACGCACGTGTCGTTCATAAACATATGGTGAACACTGCTTTATGTACCTTTATTTGTATAAATCTTATCTAATCTTTGGCATCGTGGCTTTAACTTTATGGAAGGAATTGGGTTTGAACCTACTTAAAGTATACGTTTTGCCATCAATATATATAGTTGATGGGCTCAGTCCACGTAACTCATTAGAATCCATTTTTCACTTTAAATTCGAGAAACACGAGAATGTCGAGCTACACCTGAAACGCATTGACCTTTTGGTTTTCCGCTATAAAACCTTCATCTCCGGTCCCGCTAAACCGGGAAACAGGCACATTCCGACCGAACACGCTTCATCTCTTCTACTTTTTGTGTCAGATGATTGCGATCAGAAACAGATATTCCACTAAAACATAATCCCAAATTAAGAAAGTTATTAAAGATGATAAGAGTTTAAGTTAGCCACTAGAGAGAGATTGAAAACATGTGGCTTGTGTTGTGCAAAGAGACCGAGTCACCCGAACATCATCTCCCTCACGTCACTCTCCTACCACTCGGACCTAACCAAGCAAAACACGCCACGTCATCGTAAACTCAAGTTTCCCGTGAGTTAGGGATCTTTACTTGTAGGAACCAGACATGACCGCAGAGTCACACACACACACCAAACCTTGAGAGTTTTTGTCGCTTCTCATATGGAATCCATTGTGGGGGCGACAAAAAAAACAAAATATCTTCTCCACTTCTTGATCTTTTTCAAGAATTGTCTATTCTTTTCTTCTTTTTTAGTTTACTTGTAGAAGAAGTAATTAATAGGGTTTGTTGTGAGTTTAGGGAGAAGAAGAAAGATGGGAGGAATGAAAGATGAGGCGAAAAGGATAACAATTCCTCCATTGTTCCCAAGGGCTCATGTGAATGATAATGGCAAATCAATGTCTCTCCATAAACGTTCTCCGACCAACAAGATCTCTGATTCTCATGTGAGTTACTCTGCTCATTAATTCACTCTAGGTTCTTGATTTTGTGTGTTTCAGTTACATACTCTAGGTGAGATCAAAATAGAATGGACAATGCAGACTTTGAATAATATAAACTTTGTGACCTGTTTTCAAATACTTTTGTGTGTTTTAAACAGACTGATCAACCTGAAAAGAATCACTTTTCACCAGTCTTCAACACTTCTTCAAGTCCCAGAGGATCATCAGTTACTAGTACTAAGCCTAGTTCAGTAAAACCCAATAAGTACCATCTCAAGAAGAGCCTTGCCAACTTGGATTCTCTTAAGGTTCCTGTTGTTAGATGCTCACAAGCAAACACAGATTTGGCACTCCAGTTTTGCAATAGCAGTAGCATCAAAGGTGGAGGAGAAGCTGCTGGTTCCAAGGCTGCCCTGAACAATCTTCTTATTCCAGAACTCCTTTTGTCACAATGTTTGGAAGATGAAAGCCAGAATGGGTCCCTTAATGTGATGAGAACTCAAGATGGATTTAATGTTGAAACTCAAAAGAAGCCCAAAACTGTGCCTCAGCTTGAACAAGATGTCTCAGACTGTTCTGCAATAGACTCCTTGTCTGGTATGAGTGCATCTTCTAATGATGTTGCAAGAGTGACTGGTGACAAGAGGTTCTGGAAGATGAGAACTTATATGATTAAGTATGTATCCTCTCCTTACTATGTCAGTGTTTTGCAGTGTTCTTACTTTTTGTTCTTGCTGATATTTTCAGTCAGCAGAAGATATTTGCAGCTCAAGTCTTTGAGTTGCAGAGACTGATAATGGTAAGCTGCTAATACTAGCTCACTAGCATTATAACTTGCTTCCTATGCTTTTCAGCTTTCATGTGATCTTACCATGAACCTGAACACAATGCAGGTTCAAAAGATGGTTGCTAAGTCACCAAACTTGGTCCTAGAAAGTAAGCTTAATAGTGGTAAACATGGTGCAGTGAGGTCACCACACTCCCATCTGCTGGAACCAAAGCATATTAAACCAAAGCTTCCTCTACCTTCGATAAACAAAAACCTCATGACCCCAATTTGGACACAACAGCTTCTTCCTCCTCCTGGAAACCAATGGCTAGTTCCTGTAATGTCTCCTTCAGAAGGTCTAGTCTATAAACCATACACAGGACTATTTCCTCCTCCTTCTTCAGCTTTCATGGTTCCATTTTATGGACAAGATTTACTCCAAACAGCATTCAGGTTCCCTGTTTCTACTCAGTTTAGCCACAACTACTCCCCTTCCCCTAGACTTGACCAGACAAACCCATTTGCTCAGCTTCAAAGAGGGTCCACCACATCAAGCCACATGACGCAGGCGATTCCATTTTCTTTAAAGAAGTCTCAGGAATCTAATGACAGTGATGTACATGGAAGTACAGCTTCAAGTCCACTACCAGAGAAGCATAAAGTAGATGTGCTTCCTCTTTTCCCTACAGAGCCTACTCATCACCCTGATGAGTACCAGCAGACACAGCAACCGCTGTGTCGTGCCATTAAAGTCATTCCTCATAACTCAACATCTGCCTCTGAGTCTGCTGCAAGAATCTTCCGTTCCATTCAGGAAGAAAGGAGGGACTCAGATCATATGATTAGTTAGTTTTTACCTTTTCTCTATAATTGCTTCTTTATCTAGTTTTAGATTTTTCAGTACATTCTATTTGTATTAGAGATATGTTGGGGCCGTAAGATACACGATTGTGAAGTCTGCGAAACTCATAAAGACTAAAAGAAAAAAACTTGAAGAGCAAGATATTCTTAGCATATTTACATTTAAGTTTTAGGAAAGTTAGCATTATCTGGTGTTAACATTATGTTAATGTTACCACTATATATATGTGTCTTGTATTCTCGTATCAAACACAATACAGTAATATACATATTCTATTCTACTTTACAATTTACATTGTCATATGAAGATGTAAATCAGTACTCACATACACACACATGTTATATTGATATTGTATTTGAAAAACAGCAAATAAACAATGATTGTTTTTGTTCCATTAACACAAGATAAACTCATCACACATCTTCTCTCCTTTCATGTCTCTTAATCTCGTTTTCTTGAGCTAAGTTGACGAACGTAGGCTGCTACACGCTTTGCCCACTTCACAATATCTGCCTTGACCTTCTTAGAATCCATACGATTCAACGACAATGGTATCTTCTTCTTGTTCCCATCCGTTGATGATGACTCCATGAACGAGAATGACAAGCATCGGTAATAACTTGACTTGTGGCTTCCATTGTTCTTGCTCTCCGAAGCCTGTTTCTTTACAGACATGTCAGAGATCTCCAAATGAAAAGTTAAGAGTTGTTGAGATGTGAAGAGACTTTATATAATAGTGGGAGAGATTTGCAGTCACGCGGACAAAAGAAAGATAGTCTTACAAGTTATCGATCAGACATGTGATGGGTTAAGGCAAAAGACGTGTAAGCCAAGTACCATGTTGGCTTCGTTGACTTTTGACTTCGTCAACGCATATTCTTCTCTTCTCGTTACTTGGCAAATGGAATCTATCTGTTTATTAATGATGGAACTAACTCACCCAAAAACTAGATTAAGAGTAAAAAGAATATAAACCCATCCTATGTGGAATGTTAATAGCTCCTCTCCAGCAGGCCCGTCTTAAATTATTTAGGGACCTTGGGCAAAACATAAGAAAATAGACCCTATATAGGTAGAATGAACCTTTTTGTTACTAGCTATTTTTAAAACGGACCCTATATAGGTAGAATGGATGTAAAAAAATGGACCCTATTATTACAAAAATCAGACTACAAAATTTTTTTGGACCCATGGACCCATGGCAATTGCCCCTCTTGCCATGGTCAAGAGCCGGCACTGCTCTCCAGATGTGACTGGAAAATGGTAGAATGGAAACATCTCAAATCTAACATGTCTTTTCATGAACTCTAATACTATATTAATGATGAATTTAATTTACACACAAAAACTATCTCAAGAGTGGAGGATTACCACATCACATATATATTGCCCAATGAACATGAAACCCACACGATGTGGGGCGTTGATACTGTTCAGATTAAAACTTGTAATATGACTTTCCTCTGATCAAGCTTAGTTATTGCTTGAGTTTGGTGTTTTATACATAGTCTTGTTCACATAAAGAAACTTAAATTGCATTTTAAGCTAATTTATTAAACATCGATGATGTGTATGAGTGCTCAAAAAAAAGATGACGTGTATGAAAGAACCAAAGAGCTATCACTACAAGATGCTGCCGCAATACCGACGGCCATTTTCGTCAGAATTTCGTCGGGAACGGCCATTTCTGACGAATTTCCGACGAAAATGACCGTCGGTATGGTTTTGTCGGAAACCCAAATGTCGTCGGGAATCCGTCGGAAATTTCTGACGGAATTCCGAGAATTTCCGACGACAACAATTTCCGACGCCATTCCGACAACAATCTACCATCGGAAAATTTTGTCGGAAAAGCCGTCGGAAATTCCCGACGGACAAAAGCCGTCGGAAATTCCCGACGGATGAAAGCCGTCGGAAATTCCCGACGGACAAAAGCCGTCGGAAATTCCCGACGGACAAACGCCGTCGGAAATTCCTGACGGACAAAAGCCGTCAGAAATTCCCGACAGACAAAAGCCATCGGAAATTCCCGACGGACGAACGCCGTCGGAATGCCGTCGGGAATTTCCGGATTTGAATTTAAAAATTGTTTTTTAATATTTTTGTTTTTAAATTTATTTAATTGAATTATTTAAAAATTTTAAAATTTAAATATAGAAATTTAAACAAAAATATATTATAGAAATTTTAAAGTTTTACAAAATTAAAAAAACATTCAAAAAGTTCATAATTTAAAAAAAAACACTAAAACCTTCTAAAAAAATGTCTTTCATCCTCTTCATAAGTTCCTGGTTTAACCTCCTTGTCTCCGCCATCTCCTCTCGATATGCCGTCATCTTAGCCGACTGTTGCTCCATTTGAGCCGATTATTGTGCCATCTATAAATACAAATAACATTTTAAAAAAAAATAATTATTAGAAAACGTTTTTTAACAAAATGTTTTAAAATGTTATATCAACCTTTTTTTATAAATACAAATAACCTTTTTAAAAATGTTTTAAATCATTAAAATAATTATTAGAAAACGTTTTTAAAATTTTTTTTAAAATGTTATATAAACCATTTTTATAAATACAAATAACCTTTTTAAAAATGTTTTAAAATATGTATAATTATTAGAAAACGTTTTTAAAAAATGTTTTAAAATGTTATATAAATCTTTTTTATAAATACAAATAATCTTTTTAAAATATATAATTATTTGAAAACGTTTTTTAAAAAATGTTTTAAAATGTTATATAAACCTTTTTTATAAATACAAATAACCTTTTTAAAAATGTTTTAAAATATGTATAATTATTAGAAAACATTTTTAAAAAATGTTTTCAAAAGTTATATAAATATTTTTTATAAATAAAAATAACCTTTTTAAAAATGTTTTAAAATATGTATAATTATTAGGAAACGTTTTTAAAAAATGTTATATAAACCTTTTTTTATAAATACAACTAACCTTTTTGAAAAATGTTTTAAAATATGTATAATTATTAGAAAACGTTTTAAAAAATGTTTTAAAATATATATAATTATTAGAAAACGTTTTTAAATATATATATATGTATAAGTATAAGAAAACGTTTTTTTAAGAAACTTTTATATAAATATTTTAACTAAAATTCCAAAAACAAGAAAATAAACTAACATTCACAAAAACACAATCAAAACTAATGTAAATCACAACCTAACAACACAAATCTAAGATCTAATTCCTAAAACTATCCATTCTAACCAAAGACCATCAATTTGAAACCTAAATTCCATAAAGCTAACTTCCAAATCCTCAAAAAACAACTAATAAGAATAGGGAATGGATACTTACATGATTTGGGATAGAAATATGAGAGATTTAGGTGATTTTGAGCCAAAATCGGAGAGAAAATATGAAGAACTCGCGGAGAAGGGGAAGAGACCCGAGAGAAGATAAGAGAAATGGAGAAGGAAGAAGAAGGGGAAAATATAATTAAAAAAAATCCCGACGGAGACTTTCCGTCGGGAATCCGTCGGTTTAATTTTTAAAAAAAATTTCGAATTTTTTCGTTCCCGGTAAACCATTTTCCCGACGGCATTCCGACCAAATCGTCGCCGTCGGAAAAATGCCGTCGAGAGTTCGTCGGGATACTTGTTTTTTCGAGGATAAGCGAATAATGTCTTTTTCCGTCGGGAATCCGTGGGTAATTACCGACGGATTTCCGACGGACTACATGTGTCCGTCGGGAATCCGTCGGTAATTACTCACGGATTCCCGACGAAAGGCTTAATTAATTGAGAAAATGTCTAATTTTTGCCATTTTTTAGATACAAAAAATGTCGAAATGACACTTCTTAAATGTGTAATAGGATATTTGTTCACAATGAATGAAATTTTCATCTAAGAAATTATTACGAAGAACATCGACATATTCTTTATATATCACTTAAAACATATAAGTGTTAAGGTGATATATAAAGAATAGGTCGATGTTCTTCGTAATAATTTTTTTATATGAAAATTTCATTCCTTGTGAACAAATATCCTATTACATATTTAAGATGTGTCATTTCGACATTTTTCGTATCCAAAAAATGGTAAAATTAGACATTTTCTCAATTAATTAAGCCTTCCGTCGGGAATCCGTGAGTAATTACCGACGGATTCCCGACGGACACATGTAGTCTGTCGGAAATCCGTCGGTAATTACTCACGGATTACCGAATCCGTCGGTAATTACTCACGAATTCCCGACGGAAGGCTTAATTAATTGAGAAAATATCTAGTTTTGCCATTTTTTGGATACGAAAAATGTCGAAATGACACTTCTTAAATGTATAATAGGATATTTGTTCACAAGGAATGAAATTTTCATCTAAAAAATTATTACGAAGAACATCGACATATTCTTTATATATCACTTAAAACATATAAGTGTTAAGGTGATATATAAAGAATAAGTCGATGTTCTTCGTAATAATTTTTTTAGATGAAAATTTCATTCCTTCTGAACAAATATCCTATTACACATTTAAAAAGTGTCATTTCGACATTTTTCGTATCCAAAAAATGGCAAAATTAGACATTTTCTCAATTAATTAAGCCTTCCGTCAGGAATCCGTGAGTAATTACCGACGGATTCCCGACGGCCTTTGGCATTTTATAGTTTGGGGTTTCATAATATTGTGGATAACTTCATTATATGATAATCTCTGTATATTAATGATTTAGAGGGACTATAACTATTAAAATATTTAAAATAATACCGATTACACAAAGCACTTATTGTGAAAGTAGATTTCCGCAATGTATGTCTTTAAATGTATAAGTGTTAAGGTGATATATAAAGAATATATCGATGTTCTTCGTTATAATTTTTTAGATGAAAATTTCATTTCTTGTGAATAAATATCCTATTACACACTTAAGAAGTGTCATTTCGACATTTTTCGTATCCAAAAAATGACAAAATTAAGCATTTACTCAATGAAATTAGACGGCCGTAGGAAATCCATCGGGAATTACCGACGGATTTGCATGTGACTGTCGGTAATCCGTCGGGAATGCCCGACGGATTCCCGACGACCGTCTAATTTCATTTTGAAACCTCAAACTGTCGGGGAATCCGTCGGAAAATACCGACGGATTCCTGACGGAGCCAGTTTTCCGTCGGAATTACTGACGGAATTCTGACGGATTCCCGATGCTGTCCAATAGTAACAAAAATCGTCAAGATGTTGTCGGATTTCTGTCGGTATTTCCCGACGGAAGAGATGTTGTCAGAATTTCGTCGGGTTTTGCTAACGAAATTCCGACGAAAACAAAATTACCATTTTCGTCAGGTAGCCGTCGGAATGTCGTCAGTATATTCTGACGGCCGCGCTCTCCGTCGGAATGCCCGTCGGAAATTGCCCTTCTTTCTTGTAGTGTATAGAGTTACTTCTCCATCTCAGGTTGACAAGAACCAACAATGAGTTTATCTGAAGAAAGAAGCAAAATGAGAAAATGAGCACCTTCATGATCCTCTTTATCTGAATTTTCATTCCTGACATTTTCACATGATTGTTTTGTTATCATTTACATATATGTTTAGAAGAACAGCCAACTCTGATATTGTGAATACACCAAATCAAATATATTATTCCAAAGAGATAAAAAAAAAAATAAGAAGAAGAATAAATTGGATTGATAGGGATGTCACATGTAAAACAGTGAGATGAATAGCAGTCGTTGCACTTGTACTGATAAATTTATCAGTACAATGAATATTCAAGTTGATATATTGTACAATAAGCACAACATGAATTGAGCAAGACAGCCCCCACAAGACATGTGAATTTGGTTATGTAATACGACTAATAAGAGTGGACCATTACCAAAACAGTCAACAGTGAGGCCATCACAAGATGAATTTCAGAAATGATAGGTTAATGTTTTTGGTTAAACACTGTCAATTCAACTTAAATCAATATTGATTTATAATTCAAATATTTTGCCATAATTAGTTCTTAAGAAATGGACCATTATATTAATTCGGTATCTTAGCGCTATCTAATATCTATAGCCACATGGACCACCATCTAATTTGCCAGCCCTTTTCATTTTGACATTTTTTATTTTTTATCATTTGTTTTCATTAAAACAATCTATATTCAAAACTTGTTGCATGGTATGGGTAGAGCCATCTACATCTTTCATTACATGTGATTTAGATTGTTCATTGGTCCTTTCTATCCAAATACATTAACTACATATATATGTTTAAAAATATATACATAGAAAATGACTTTTAACAAGTGCAATATTCTATATATCACTACAACTTTTTATATTGAAAAATAACTACTTACAATATTCTGTATATCACTACCTAGTGGAGGTGCTCTAATTAATCAGCGCCTAACTAATATTAGATATTTTTTTTTTGAACTGAGGCTTTCTATTAAAAATGCATGAAGAAAACAAATACAGGCCTCTTGACCTTAGTGTTTTACTAGTAAGTAAGAATAATTATGGATAAATATAAGCCCAAAGAAAATAACGATGCCCAAAAGATAAGGCCCTTAGAGATAGGACCAATGAGAAATCATGCAATAGAAGCATATCTGCAATCTGATCACGATCGGAGATAGTAAGATGGAGAAGTAGGGGAGGTTGGAGAAGACACGGTATCAGAAAGTTACAGCCAGAGTTGGAGCATAGCGGAGGAGGAAGAGGGGTTTGAGTCTCTGAAGCTGGAGCAGCGGTTGCGGACGATGAGATCGAGTGAGCCTAGGATTGATTGCGATGATCTGAAGCAACTTCGATGCAGACGCGAGTTCCTTTCAGACCAGAGAAGGTAGATGACACACTGCCATGCTAATAGAACGAGCTTCTTATGATTCTTCGGCAAAGTTAAACCATTTAAATAGGGAATCAGAGAAACCCAGTCCCCTCGGAGTAGTAATCCCACACCGCGTCGATGTCTGCAACCAAATATCCCAGCTATAGGAGCACTGGAAAAAAAGGTGATCTCTAGATTCCGGGGCAGAGTTACAAAGCAAGCAGTTTGGATCAACATTAAGACCCCAATTGAGAAGCCTATCTCTAGTGGGACAACGATTCAAAGTGAAGAGCCAAGCTAGAAAGTTATGCTTAGGTATACCTCCTTTACTCCATATAGTTCGATACCAAGTTACTTGAGGGCCGTGGCTCTTCAAAAGATCATAAACAGTTTCTGTTTTATATTTTTTCCAGAGATTACCATCGACAATCCATTGAAAGCTGTCGTCTTCTTCTGTGAGCTCTAGTGTCGAGAGGTACACCTGGATTGATAACTGATTTTCTGATCTTGGAGCTTGTACTAACCAGTTGCCGTTGGAGTTGATATCACTTAGTGTTGCTGTTGCAGGAACTCCCATTCTTCTAGAGATGGAAGGAATTAAAAATTCATCTAGACGACCAAACGGAGACCAGTTGTCTGTCCAGAAGCGGGTCGAGAGGCCATTTCCCACCTTGATTTTGATCCATGGGTACACTATATCTCTGAGTTTCAGCAGTTTGTTGGCAATCCAGGATTGACGCTGGCTTACTTTTTAGTCCAGAAGTTACTTAGCAAGCCATTAAGCACCTCTTCTTTATACCAAGCCACCCACAGCGAACCTGAATTACAGAAGAGGATCCAAATAAGCCTGATGATAGCCGCCTTATTCCAAACAGCTAAGTCCCTGCAATTTAGACCTCCTTCTGCTTTAGATAGAGTGATATTTTCCCATGAGACTCTGGCCGAGTGGTGACCTTCAGTTGTGCCTTTCCAAAGATAAGCTCCACAGATTGAGTTAATTTTTTGATGCAGGCTTTAGGGATGACAAACGTGGCGCACCAGAAGTTAGTAATTCCAGCTATTACCGTGTTGACCAAGAGTAATCTGCCAGCGAAGGAGAGAGACTGTGCACTCCAGGTACTAACTTTAGCTTTAACTTGATGGAGTAATGGCTCACAGTTTAAGAGAGATAGCTTTTTAGAACATAAGGGGACCCCTAGATAACGGATAGGCAGAGTACCATGAGTTAAGCCCGCAGAAGCAACAATAGCATCTACTTCATTTGCTGGAACACCAGAACTATAGAAGGATGTTTTCTGAATGCTTACTGCCAAACCCGAGAGAGACTTAAATTGGTCTAGAATTCCGAGTACCCCATTCACTGATGTCATAGTTCCATCAGTGAAGATTAGCAAGTCATCCGCAAAGCATAGATGGGTTAGTTTTGTAGAGGCACACTTAGGATGATAGTTGAATTTTCCTTCCACAGCCCCATTATCCAGAAGAATTGAGAGACAGTTCATAGCTATTACAAAGAGATAGGGACTTAGAGGATCCCCTTGACGGAGTCCCCTTTTACCTTTGAAATAGCCATGAACTCGACCGTTATAACACACCGTAAAGGAAGTTGTTGTGATACATGCTTCAATCCATCTAAGGTAGTCATTAGGGATCCCAATGCTTCTAAGGCAATTTAGTACGAAGTTCCAGCTGATGGTATCAAAAGCCTTAGCAATATCAACTTTTAATGACTATCTTTTTTGGCCCGTGCTGCTTGTGATAACCGTTTACCAATTCTGTGGCCAGGATGGTGTTTTCCACTAAGAGTCTCCCTTGGACAAATGCAGTTTGGTTCGGGAGAATAAGATCAGGGAGAATTGGCTTTAGCTTGGAAACAAGAATCTTCGAGATAGCTTTGTAGATAGTTGAGCAGCAAGAAAATGGGGCGGTAATCAGAGACAGAGGTTGCACCCGGGTGTTTAGGAACCAGGGAAAGGATGGTGGAATTAGCAGCAGATGGAAGAAAACCAGTGATGAAGAATTGCTGGATTGATTGAGAGACTTCTTCACCTAAAATACCCCAAGTCGCCTTGAAGAAGCCTGAGGTTAGGCCATCCGGACCTGGAGATTTATTTGGGTTGAGCCTGTGTATCGTTCGAGAGATAGTAGAAGCATCAGGGATGGTAGACATGCTCTGGATCGTATCTGGAGAACACTGATAAGCCATAAGGGATTGAAACCAGAGCAGAGGTGCAGCAGCGAAGGGGAGCACATCCGGAGCCCAGTATGTTCTTGAAATGGGAAATAACAAGTACCGCCATTGCTTCAGGATCAGTAATCAAGTCGCCTGTATGGTTGAGAAATGATCTAATTGAGTTGACTGCTACCCGAACAACTGCAACCCTGTGGAAGTAAGTTGTGTTGAGATCTCCTTCCTTCAGCCAGTTTATACGGGACTTCTGCTTGAAATAGGCCTCCTCGATACCCCTCAAGAACATCCACTTCTCATGAAGAGTCTGCTCCTCAAGAAATAGTTCTGCTGAAGGTTGTTGCAAAGCCCTAACCTGCACATCTTTAAGCAAAATGTTAGCTAATAAAACTCTCTCTTGAATTTTGGAGAAATTCTCACTAATATTAGATATTGAATATTTGATTTGACATGGTGTGGATGATATGCCTTGGTGTATTTGATCATAGAGTTTGATTGAACATTGCATGCAATCACGCCTGTGATGCATTCCATTCGTAACTTTAAAACAAAATAAAAATTGTAAACTCCAATTTATCACTGAAAATAAAAAATTGTAAACTCAAAAAATTGTAACCACATGGGATCTCTCGTATGTGTATCTATCTTCCAATCTCAAAAACAAATTTACCGAACCACTCAATCCAACCTCGATGCATGTATTTTGAGGTAAAATAATTCATATCTAATAAATATGAATAAGAGAATGAGGTGCATGGTATAAAGTCAAAAGCATTTTGAAGACTTAGGCGTATTAATAATCAGATGTTACATGTACTCAACCAATATGGTGAAAAGATGTAAATAGTATATAATGTATGATGCTGGCCTAAGCTTTACATTTACTCGGGTGTAGAACAACAGTCATGCGTACAATTACAACCATAGATCATAGGTCTGCCTTACATTTACTCGGGTGTAGAACAACAATCATGCGTACAATTACAACCATAGCTCATAGCTTTGGCTAACAACAAGTCAACAATGTTTGGTCCTAGAGGCCAAACGGAAACCATGTTAATTCTGTTGTGGTCGGGGCTCGAACTCGTGATGGCGGGTACCTCAGCCGAGGTTCCTAACTGGGCCTCGTGGTCTGGTGGTAAAGGAACCTCGGTTGAGGTGGCCGCCATCACGAGTTCGAGTTCCGGCCACAGCGAATTTAACATGGTTTTCCGTTTGGCTTCCAGGATCTTCCCTCGTCAGTTCCGGTTGAATGCGGTGGATAGTCGGAATAAGTAAGAAGTCCGAATACCTGGATTATAAAGAAAAAAAGAAAAAAAAACAAGTCAACAACGTACTAATCATAGATGCGAATATTGATCCGTAAAATAAGATGATATATAGTATTGATTACTATATAGTCGGCATCACATTTTCTAGGTGATTCTTCTCTCAATATATACTATCTAGAATCATTAACAAACTTCATCCGATTATAAAATCACCTAAACAGTGATGTGGACTATATATTAATCTGTGAGGATACATAGTCATTATTTATAAAATTAGTCAGAAAACCATAACACTCGCCACTCCTTGTGAATGTCAATCGCGTGTTAAACGAGTTTGTAATGATTACAAAAGTTGTTAGTAAAAGAAATTAACAAACGATGCGACAAGTTTAAAAGACCAATGAATACAAAATAGCATAAGTATTGAGGAATAAAATATTGGGGATTACTATTTTTCACTTGTTTCAAAGTTATCTAAATCAAAATATTCTTCTTATTGACGTAAACTTTTGTCTTCTTTCTCTAAATAATTGAACAAATACAATGTCTAATCACTGTTTAAATTTATACGACATAGGAAACGCCATTTCGAATTAAGAAAAACAGGCGACAACTAGTGGAGTTATCATGATTCTAGAACTTAGATGTCTAAAGCGATTAATACGTTAACTAAAATACGAATGTCACATGCCGTAAGAATGTTGTTGATCTATGTCAGATTCATCGCACAATTATATATTCTAATATTCTATTATAAGAACCTATTGTGTCATAAAATAACAATAATCTTGTGGCCAACAATTCATTCACGTCATGAGTTTGAAGATAGTAGTGTTCTAGATCTAATGAAAGTCTTTACTAACATTTTTTTAACTACTAACTTTCATTGGCACGTTATGAGTTTTGTAGATAGTTTTGTTCTAGAATCAATGCAAGTCTTTCTAACATTTTTTATTTGACTAGTGTACATTTAAAAAGAGAAATCTATCAAATACACATTTTTAAATTTTTATCACAAAAATAAATTTAAAAATAAAATGATCAAAATAATTTTTTTTATTTAAAATTTTAATATTTTTTTAATTTAAAATTTTAACTCCAAAACTCTACCGTAAATCTAAAATATATATTTACATTCTTTAATAATATATATTTTGATCATTTTTTTTTTAAATATTATTTTAAAAACAAAAATATTTTAGATCTATTTTGTTCATTACCTCTTTTTATAAACAGTAAAATAGAGAATCTTAAATGAAAATTCTCAGAAAAAAAAAGAACTGAAAAACTCATTCTATTACATAAGTAGAATATTCTATTACATAATTAGAATTTAATCAAACCGATTTATAAATAAGATAACAAAAGGGAGTAGTAACAAGAGGAATATAATACCAAAATGACATAACATCGAACCTGTTCACTGTCTACGTCATCTTAAAATCAGTTTTGCATCTCTATAATTTACGAAAATACCCTTCACTTTCTTCAGGTTTTTCTCCACTCTGTTCATAGCCAGGTCGGTCCAAAGGTTACACTCCTCCGTTACCCGCTTCACTCTCCTCAAACCCATACCCAAACCCATACCGGATCCCAAGCCGACCGTCCAGCATAATCCCGCCAAGACCCAACTGCATATTCGACGCTAAAGCGAGCTAAAACTCCCACCACCACTACCACCACCCATCTCCACACCTTTCACGTCTTGGTCCCGATCGGAAAACCCGTATAGCATACGGGTCGGATCCGGATCCGGGTCGGTTTCCCTTTTGAGAACTAGGATCCGGATCGGGTGTCTTGGCCTTTCTGTTGTGGTGGGAAAGGGAGAAGGTAGAGGGATAGAGGAAGGAGGTAGTTGACTCGTTAGCGTTCTTGTGCGAGTGCGCCGCACCGACGGGAACGTTACGGAGAGCGCCGCCTTGCGTCCAGTACGGCGGCAGCTTTTGCCCCAGAAGTGACCTGGGGCTGTGAGAGGTTGTAGTTGTTGTAGTAAACAGAACTTTGTGTTTGGTGAGTCACAGCGAGGACACTTTAGCTGTTCTTGGTCTGGATACTGCGGTTGTTGTTGTTGTTGTTGTTGTGCTGGAGGAGTTGTTTCGCCATCATGGACTGGTAATAAGCTGATGGATCCTGCATTTCTTCTTCAATCTCCACTGATAGAAAAAAAAACACAAGAGTCTTGTGTATGCAAACCTGTTAAAAAGAAGTTAAAACATGGAATCTTGGAGATGGCAGATTGCAATTTCTGACTGGGAAAGAGTTAGAGGAGAGAGAGAGAGAGGAAGTGGTCCTTATCTCATAAATAAGACAAATTTAACACTTTTTCTCACTAGATATGAGAGAGAAGAGGAGGTGGAGCAGAGCAAAGAAGGAGAAGAGTATTGGGTTGAAGTCTAAACGAGAAAAACAAGCTTTGTGAGCTGTGTGGTGTGTGACTAGTCTTTATACTGGTGCTCCTTTTAATTATTATTTTTAATTTCGGGTGGTAGTTAATTGTTAATTTTATTTAATTAGATGACAGAAGTATTAAGTGTTGGATTTTTACATTGACTTGTTGACTTCTTTAACTAAAACGGAGATAGAGTTGTTTGTTTTTAGTTTGATGTCACTTTGGTCTGAGATTATTTTTTACTTATATATATATATGAATTTCTTACATTAACAAGATTAGTAACTTGATAAAGAAAAAGAATAGAGTATAGTTTATACAAGTTGGCATAAGTTAAAACTCTCTAAACCTAAAATTTATACAAAACTTTATTAAAAGAAAATTTATACAAATATTTTAAAAAGTACTTCCTCCTTTCTTAACGTAAGATGTTTAAAGTTTTGGAAAATTTTCATATTTACCACATTATTGGTATCACCTTTTATTTTTACTTTCATTAAAGAAATATTTTCATAAAATATCATATTTTTAAGGAGATAATTTAAAAAAATAAAATTAAGTGGTCCTTATGGCATAAATAAAACAAAATTTTAACACTTTCTCTCACTAGATATGAGAGAGAGAGAGAAGAGGAGGTGGAGCAGAGCAGAGGGGGAAAGATAGAAGGAGAAGAGTATTGGGTTAAATTATAAAGGAGAAAACAAGTTTTGTGAGCTGTGCGGTGTGTGACCAGTCTTATAGGGAAAACCCAACTACAAAATTACTGCTTCCTTAATCTGCTTTCCATTGATTATCAGTTTTAATGTAGTGTTAATTAATTACTAACTAGTGTTCATTATTTGGTTAGACACAAGAACATTAACCAATATGTTGGATTAGTGGCACTCGAGAATAACTAAATATAAAAAATTTACGGTCAATTTTTATTGGTCACCAAAAATTTATAGATGTCAAAATCGATTGAATCCACAAATTAATCTGTTGATTTCGGTTGTCGGACGTTATAATTAATTAAAGAAAAAATAGACGCAAGAGCATTGCTGTTGGATTCTTTTCATTAACTTGTTGACTTACTTTAATTAATACGAACATAGATTTGTTTTTATACGATGCAAATACTCTTGGTTTTTTTGTTTGATGTCATTGTGTCTGAGATTAGTTACTATATATATATATATATATATATATGAATTTCTTACATTAACAAGATTAATAGCTTCGATAAAGAAGTATAGTTTATCAAGGTTGGCATAAGTTAAAACTCGCTAAACCCTAACATTTATTCAAACATTGTTAAAAGAAAAAATTATACAAATCTTTTAAAGTATATAATTTTCTTAGTCATAGTAATTTGTTTTGAACTATAAACTCTACAAATCCAGAAAAATCGAAAAGTTTAAGCATTGTGAATTGAGAAATATTTTAAGATAGATTACTTTTGTTAACAAAATAGACTCAACAAAAAAATGATCAAAATAGATTAAATAAAATGTATAAATATTCATGTGTACTCTGTAGATTAAATAATCCAAACTTAGATTTAAATTATGAGGTGAAATTTTGGAAGCGTTGTTTAAAATTAAAAAGAAAAATTGAAATTTTTAAAATAAAAGTTTTGGTCTATTTTGATCATTTTTTTATTTATTTTTGTGACAAATTTCAAAATTCTATTTAAATATTATTTGCCTTGTGAATTTGTAAAGGAAAATAATGTGCAAGAAAAGGTTTTGTTATAAATCGAGGCGTAATAACTTTTTCCACATATATGTATACAAGATGGTTGTTTGGCTTCATATGTTTAGACATTAGAGCAACATTACGCTACCCGAAACAATCCTCTGCCTTTTCCTTTTGATGACTACAAATCTCTCTACGTTCTTTTGATGGAAATGGTTTGCTCATTTTTCACAAGACAGTCATTGGCAATTGATCCGTAGCTCTGACTTTGTAAAATCGCAGAGTAATCTAGAAAATAAAAATGTCTCATCTTGTTAATGAAGAGTTCATAACCATTTAGTGTATATAACCAAGCAGTATTATAACTTATGATAAGATTGTATTCGAGGCAAAACATAGCTCGTCGTTTTTTTTAATTCAGGATCCGGATTTCTCAGTTAGTTTGACTATTTACTGCGTCTAACCGAAACTGACGAGTAGTTTTGAAAGCCAAACGGAAACCATGTTAAATTGCTGTGACCGGCTCGAACTCGTGATGACAAAGCACCTCAGTCGAGTTCCTTTACCACTAGACCACGAGGCCCGGTTAGCTCGTCGTTTTGGTTTCTATTGAAAACAAATTGGTAATTGGATATCTTAGACTTTATTATAGATCAGATTAGCCATCAATTTCTCTTTGAGATTAATTAGATATTCGTTCATACATCCTGATTACAACCACATTCTACAGGTTTCGCGCTTCGGACTTCATGGTATTACTACATTAATTTCCATGTAAAAATTTCATTTAATTTTGTCATGTCGATCTCTCCAGTGGATCTCTCAATACCTTGTGTACTCGAACCTTTTTATATAACGAAGAATCTCACGATGTTTAATTCGTGATTATCAAAGCGGCATAGATCAGGAGACAGCAAGACGGAGAGACTAAGACAAGAGCACGATGTTTCCCGATGAGTTTCGTATCCGAGCGAGGCAGGGCTACATGTAAAACCTCTCAGTTTCTTTGCTAAAAATATAAAGAGAAGATTATGAAAAGAGTAGAGAGTTATTATAGTCGGATTGGCATGTAAAGCAGACGTGATAGCGCATTTAAGTATTATGGGTATAATTACGAGAAATCAAAAAAGTGAGAAGAACAATGAGCCATCATGCACTGCCATAGATTTCTAAAACCCCGACTCTGCTCAGAAGAATCAGGAGACAGTTAGTAGCGTTCTTGTGAGCAAGTATGTGTCACTCGAATAAGCAGTGAGTGAGGTCATTACAGTCAAAAGTCGAAGAACACAGCCGTTAATTTTGTTCAACTTTTTCGTATGTAGTAACTGAACCAGAACGCGTGCCGTTTGTCGAAGAAACAGATTAAGATATTGTCGCTGAGCGTTAACGCTGCCGTAAGAGGCGTGACCATTTTATGCTCCCGTGTGTTCTGTTTGTGGCCAACACGTGGACAGACAAGCGACTCCAGCTTCTTGATTGCCCAGTCATCGCGTCACTGTCTACGGCTACGATCGTTGGCTGCGTGCTTGACGCGGATGGACGCGTGAGATTTAAGCGTCCCTTATCGAATATTACAGGAACCAAGTCATATTGCGGACAGTGATGAGACGAGCGTGCTTAGTTACCAAGACTAATCGGCGTTTACTAAACTAGATCAAGGTACGTAGACAGAGAGAGAGTTGTAGCGCTAGGAGATCAGCAAATAAGAAAACGTTTTCGTGAGATACTCCATCTGTTTAGTTGTGACTATCTGGAGTCATGTCGGGCATGATATGATTAAGATAAGAGATAGTTGAGAATGTATATAGGTATTTTTATATGAAAAGCGAGTGCGCGTGAGTCGGCAGTACAGAGAGACCATATTGTGAGATAATAAAAGATTAAAAGTAAGAGAATACAATAATAGAGTTAGTGACATGTAAGAAAATATAGAGAAACAACGATCGGATTGTGTAGTGAAAGTAGTTGTTGAGATGTAACACGGGGAATATGAAACGGAGTAATATTATTTAACGTTATCCTTGTTGTTAATTGATTTAGAGCACCTCCATCGGTTAAGGACCCCTATGGGGTCCTTAACTTTTTTTTTTTTGATTTTTTTTTTTTAAAAAAAAGTTTTAAAAACTAACCAATCATGGGCCGCCACGTGTCAGTTGGCCCACGAAACAGTGTAAGGACCGCTCCTTAAATGGGTTTTTAGGACAGGTCCTTAACAAAAGTGGTGGGCCCACCACACTTTTTGTTAAGGACCCCTCCTAAGGACCTGCAATGGAGGTGGTCTTAGAGCCTTTGATTGTGGGTCTTGCAAGAATGTAATGTCTCACGAAAATATTAGGAAAAAAAAAGAAGAAAAAATATAGTGAAAGAAAATAAAAAGTTTCTTTTTAGAGAAAAAAAAACAATAAAAAAAGATCAAATATGCGAAAAAAGAACAATTATGCGTTGGAGTTTATTTGTTTTTCTAAGACAGAAATTACATACAAGAAGAATGTTTTCCAAATTTGTAACAAACAAAAGCTCAATCAAAACATGGAGATGTGTTAGTTTGATCTCAAATAGTTCCAAGAATATTAAAAAATAACAAACACAAACTCTATTACAAAAGCATGGAGATATATATATATATATATTAATTTAATCTTAAAAGTAGTTCCACAATAGTCTAAAAATAACTACAATTACTTTTTCTATTAATCGGATTCCCTTTTCAGGTTCTTGTTCAAGAATTTTAACTTATCCAAGACAGAACCCAGTAAAAGCTTCTAAAAAAACTTGCAAAGAAAATGGCCGACTCTTTTTTTTTTTTTTTTTGAATAAAAAGATGGCCGACTCTTTAAGTTGTTGTATAATGAAGAAAGAAAATTCATTACCAGTGATTGCTACTTTAAGCTGTTTTTTTTGTTGTTTTTTTCATGCATAGTACAAACTGTTAGCAGCGGCGCAAGCTATCAAGTTTCAGTTGGATGCCATGCTAGATGCAGCAATTTGGTTGTGAGGTCAAAATTGTTTACCGTTCTCCTCCTGGACTCTCTGCTCCTGTTTCCCAATTTTTAAGTATCCATTTTAATTAGTTGATGGGCTTATATGTGTAATGTTAAACCTGCGTTGTGCGAAAAACTCATCAAACACTCAATGGAATAGGGTTTTCTTTCGTGTTTACTATGCAACTATGATATCCTCAACATTACGTAGTTATGACACAGTTAGCACTAGCATGCATATCTTAGCCTTTCAAATGTTTTTTTTAAATATATACAATAATTAAACCCGAAATAAGGGATTAAGATCCCATTACAAACCGACTTGCAAAAATTACACAAATCAACTATTTCCTATCTAGCTTCGCTCAATCCATATCCCAATTGCGGTCCGTTAGACATAATCTAGTATCTTCGAGTATCAAATATTTATTCTCTA
>CAJHQP010001139.1:0-129545 GCA_905132765.1 Moricandia arvensis | reverse complement strand
CAATATGCCTCTATACTAACAATGTTGGCAAGCTATGTTTAGGTTTTAACATCTTTTTTTCACAGAACACAACTAGTAACACAAATGTGATGACATTATAGCTAGATGAATTATAGCATGTGATGGACTGTGACCAAGAGAATACGATTCGGTCCTTGCACACCCACCAGGACAAGAATATAGCAAATAAAAGAAGAAGAGTGAAAGTATGCCACAACATTTTAGATATTCTCAAACAATGATATAAAAAGAATTACAAACTTTATCTTCACGTCAATGAATATTCTGCTCGGCTGTAGTCAATTCTTGGTGAGACAAGAATTGGATATACACATTCTATCTCTAAACGTTCGAATAAAATTTAGTGGTTCAAAGAAGAGGAAAATGAAGGAGAGGAGGACTCTGTATCAATCAAACCTTATGGTGCTGCCACATTAGTGAAGAACTGGAGAGCAGTGATTGCTGAAGCAAACATCTTGCATCTGGAGAAGAGCCTAAGTAGAGAGAAAATATAAAAAATCAACAAGTAAAGCCAATAAGTTCACACAAATAAGAAAAACCATTATAGAACGTAAGTAATGGCTTTGGAACTACAAATTACATAATTAAAAGAAAACCCCAAAAGCCTATTTGCCTATATACCTTGAGGGAAAAAGCAGAAAAATGTGGTTAGGTTGTATAAACGTCACTAATCATGATTCTAATTATTACTGTTTTTGGAAATTTATTCATCCAAAATATTGGGAATCAAAATTGATTTTAAATAAGTAATTTTGAGAAAATTTATTCCATTTTTTATTATTTGTGTTATCTTGTTTATAAGGAAAAGTATCACCTTCAAAATATCACATTGATTTAGTTCCTAATATAACGATTCCAATTCTTTTGTGACTGAATCCTACATTAGGCATATTTATATTAGATATTTGCTTACTATTTTTTTTCTTTTTGCTATTGTTTTGTTTTACTTATCAGTAAGATGTAAGTATGGTAAGTGAGATTTACTTTCATAATATGAAAATAAATACTTATGCATTTTACATAGGAAAGGGACAAATAAAAACAAAGTATTTTTTTTAATTTTCACAAAATTTATAATTAAAAAGAAACAATTTCCACCAAAGGAAAATTATATTTATTTAAAAGTACCAAAAATTTTAAATAATTAAGATTGCGTCAACAAATCAATTGGTAAGTGAGATTTGTTTTCGAAGTGAAAAATAAAAGAATATATATATATATATATAATAAATAAAACAAATAAATATAAAGTATTTTTTTAGCCAAAACTAAGATTTAAAGAAAAAAATCAAGATCTACCAAAACTTTTTTTTAATGGAGAGCTGAATATATAAGTCAAAATTTATCAAATAATTCTTAATGACATCTATTATAATTTTTTATTTGTAATATGTCTTTTATTTGAACTAGAAAAACTAGAACTTAAGAAAAATAATTCTAAAGAACAATAATTAATAAAAAAATATAGACTAATTACACAACTAAAATTGTTATTCTGTTACCATTCGTAAATGTTCATACGATATTGATAAAATTTTCTCAGAATATTTCATTGGCCAAAAACAAAGTACTTAATATTCGAACATATCTTTCTAATATCATATAAACCAACAGAATTTGTTAAATAGTACTTTGTTGGAAAAATGAAAAATAAAAACAGAAGTAAAACATATTTTTCCGTAAAAACAAATAAAATTTGGCACGAAAAAATATCTTTTAAAGTTTTTTGTTAAATATATATGAAAAGGAAGAAAATTAAAATTACCAAATATAAAAAAACCGTTATGATTACCGGAAAAAATTGGCGCAAAAAATCTAATAAAACATCCCCAAACAGAGAAGATAAAACACACAAACACAATGCTATCATAAACTTTGTTGAATACTTACATTAACAACCCAATCTCAATACTGCCTCTATACTAAACAATGTTGGCAAGCTATGTTTAGTTTTAACATTTTTTTTTCACAGAACACAACCTAGTAACAAATGTGATGACCTTATAGGCTTATAGCTAAATGATCTGATCATGATATATAATGAAGCTTTATAGTAGGATAAACATAACCAGGAGGTCTCGGAGACATAACGACACGTGTCAAGATATAAGAGGTGTGTAGTGTAACGCTTTATCGTGCTCGCTTCCACATCTGATTACGGACTCCTCCTCATCTTATAAAATCTGCTTCATCGTCCTCTGGGTCCCCCCTTTTTCTCTCACACAATTTTTTCAGGGCTAAAGTCAAATACTTCTGTCTTCTTTTCTGTTCTGTAAGAATTATGGACGGAGGTGGCGCGTATAACCACGCACGGTGGAGGAGGTTTTTAGAGATTTTAAGGGTCGTAGGAGTGGCTTGATTAAGGCTTTAACCACTGGTAAAACATTGGTTTCATCAACACTTTCCCCTTTGTTTTTTTTTCTTATGTTGTTCACTCAATGGTTTTTTATTTGGTTTCTCGCAGATGTTCATGAATTCTACGACTTTGTGATCCTGGTGAGTGTTCCTTTATAGATTTGTTTGTGGGTTTGATCTCTGCTGATGAAAGTCACTGTTTTTTCAAGTGTTGAATTGTGTTCGGTGTGGTTTGTTTTGAGGTGAGTGTTGAGTTATTATGCATTAGGGTTTTGATGTGGCTCTTCTCTGTTTTTTAGTAAAGTGTTGATTTTTATTTGACTTGGCTCAAGTTAAAACAAAAAAGTTTGTTCCTTTCTGTGATTTCATGATTTGGGTTGCTTTGGGTTCAGCATTGTGGTGCTTTTGATGGGCACGAGGTTGTGAGGTGTTTGAGTAGTATAGATGCTGGGGATAGAGAAGGTATTTGAGAGACTTGAAAGTGCTCTTTGATTCACATTCGGGTTTGTTTGTGTGTGTTGTTCTTAGTGTTGATCATTGCTTTCGATTTTAGTTGATGATTTGAAGTCAACAAGGAAACAGTTATGATTGATCATTGCTTGACCCTGTGGTTTAAATCACTGTTGATGCTGCTTTCCTTGCCTAGCTGTATTAGTGAACCCCTGTTGTGTTATGTTGTCAGAGACTCATTGTCTCTCTTTGCTTTTTGTATCACTTGTCTTGTGTTTTTTGGTGTTCTTATAAGAGATTTTTAATTTGTGATTATAGAGAAGGAGAACTTGAGCCTTTAATGGGCACCCGAATGAGTGACTGGGAAGTGATGTTTACCAAGCTGAAGAAGTTCCCACCGGAGCTCCCAGAGCCTTCTTGGGTATCAACTTTGCCCGAGACGGGAATGCTGGAGAAGGATTGGTTGGTCCCGTTGTTGCTGTCCACAGTGGATGGCATGGCTTCTTGCAGTTGCGTTTCTTTTTCCGGAGCCAGGTTGGGTTTGACAAAAGCTGACAGGTAATATCTGATGTTCTGTCTAGTGTTATTTCCTGTTGTGTTATATGCATGCTGTTAGGTTCAAGGTTTGTGGCAACTCTTTGTGATTGATTTTGTTGGTCCACCTTTTGTTGCAGGAAACGCCTTTTCACATATGATGAATGATCTACCATCAGTTTTTGAGGTTGTGACTGGTACTGCTAAGAAACAATCAAAGGAGAAATCATCTGTTTCCAATAATAGTAGCAACAGATCCAAATCAAACTCCAAGGTAAACATATTTCTTTCTCCTAGTGCATTGTTTTTTTGTCCATCTAACTAAATCCTTTGTCCCTTTTCTGAACTTTCCAATCTCAAATTACAGCGAGGAGGTCAGAACCGCGGCCTAAGTTCTCAAAGGCAGGAGCCCAAGGATGAAGAGGAAGAAGAAGATGAAGAGGAGAATGAGGATGAGCAAGGTGAAACACCAGTGTGGGGCATGTGGTGATGAGTTATGCAGCTGATGAGTTCTGGATCTGCTGTGACTCTGTGAAGGTTGGTTCATGGGAAGTGTGTGAAAATAACACCAGCAGGGCTGAACACATCAAGCAGTATAAGTGCCCATCTTGCAGCAGCAGCAACAAGAGGGGTCGGTCCTAAACTCGTTTTTAACTGCCGCATCTGTGTATTTGATGAACAGCCTAACTGTTGGTTAGATTTTTTATTTGTTGGTGAAGACCTCAATGTGATTTGGTTATTTTAGGTGCAAGTTAGCCTCTTCTTAGGAAGACATTTAGTTATCATTGTTACAAATGGGGTTTGGAACTTGCTCTGTTTTATGTTTTGACTATTAGAGAGGAAAAAACTTTTCAACTCGATCAAAATGCCCATTTAGACACTAGACTTTACCAATCGCCAGAAACACTTGTTGCCTTGTTTTGAGAAGTATAATAGGGTAAAGAGAGGTGGATACACCAGAGAAGAGAGCAGCTCCGAGGAAAAAAACCTTGATTTATCAAGCATTTTCCCAGTCTATGTCCTTTGGCATATGTACCTGAGAAGAAGATGAAGCTGCCCTTTTCTCCTTTCTCATCAAAGCACCAAAACTCATTTTCAGCTAACCTTTTACTTAAAAGTAAAACCAATCAAGATTCCAACATGAACTTATGAACAGTTGTGTGATTTGATTGACGACTGATATATAAAATGATGTTTTGTTTACAAAAAAGTTCATCGTTCTTGGAAGGGACTTGGTGTTCTGAGTTGGTACTTAATATGGGGTTTACCTCCTGAGCCGTGCAACCTCCCATTCCAACCTCTGAAGAACACTTTGGGCCAGAGAAATGGATAAAACTGTTTGCGTC
This sequence comes from Moricandia arvensis, assembly GCA_905132765.1. Taxonomy (NCBI): domain Eukaryota; kingdom Viridiplantae; phylum Streptophyta; class Magnoliopsida; order Brassicales; family Brassicaceae; genus Moricandia; species Moricandia arvensis. The sequence continues at coordinate 124,839 of CAJHQP010001139.1, read as the reverse complement.
TTCGTCTACACTCTCTTCCTGGAAGCTCAGACGATTTTGGGTTTATCAGTTTGTTTGTTTTGGTGAACAAAGCGATGAAGAACCCTTCTTTGTCCTCCACCGGATCCATCCTGAGTAATGTTCAGCTGCAAGCCAAAGATCAACTTGTTAGAACAGTCATTGAGGTGAGTGGAAACAATATAGGTAAGGGAGAGATACTTACATCCTGCGAATACAGGGAGACCACGACGCTGCCACCTGAGGAAAAGGGGTAGCGAGATTGAAGCTTAAGGATGAAGCAAGAGGTAATAGAGATGAGACCACATCTTCGTTTTCTATCTGGTGGATGGAGCATGTGCTGTATACTACTCTTCTCAACCTGTGGAACTACATTGTATATAGCATAGAATGAGTACATAACTACTAACTGAACATTCACGGAGGTAAAAAGTTAACATGGAAGAAACAAGAACGTAAACTCACAGGAGAGTGCATGGGCCAGAGCCTTCTTCTGGAAAACAGCGAGTTTGTGCAGTCTTATGGAGTCATAGGTCGTGTTATCTACATGGAAAAGTGTCTTAAAAGGTTCAGTCATTACATAACACAACACACACATACACACAGAGAAGAATCAGTTGAAACCTGTTGAATGAGAAGGAAGGAGATGGTCCAGACGATCCGTAATGGTTCCGGAGCCAGAGCAAGAAGGATCCAACAATATAGCCCGAACCTGCCATAATCAGCCACACGCAATATCTGCTTATGGTACAAGAATCTATGATAATAACATCAGATGGTTGATCTAATTGCGGCCACATGAATAAAATCTAAACCAGAAAATTATCCTAAAACAGATAGCCATACCACATACTAAGTTATGCTTACCTTTGCAAAAGAAGGATCTTCCGGATTTAGGCTCAGAAAATCACCATGAAAGACTCCAATATCTACAACTTGTCGTTAAGAAAAGCAACCATGGACAGACATGACTTGAGAAGCATTTATCTAGTAAATTTTGTTCTTTAATTCCATGTAATTCAACTAGGAACAAGACTATCGAAGAAAAGCTAAAAGGGTATACGCTAAAAGAAGGATACTGGTAGCACCAGACAGCTTTTATAGTCTGTTCCAAACGCTTTAACTCGTTCTTCATTTAGCTCGCATGCTATGATTTTTCCTTGTCCTTCCATAAGAGATGCAAGATGAACAGTTTTGTTACCTGGAGGCTGAACAGCATCAATAACCTTCACAAACAAAGCAAAGTTTAGTATGGTAAACTAAGCAGACAAGGATACAATAAGTATATTAACCTACCTCCCATCCAGCTTCTGGCTGCAGTGCTGCTGCTACCATTGAACTTCCCTTACCCTATTATTCGAAGGAATAAATATCAGCAAAATAAACTATATATTAAACGGAATTACAAAGATCTTTCACTGTTTACCTGCAAAAATATACGCCCATTCATAACCAAAGGATGAGCATGCAAATCGCTTCCAGGGGGCATCACCAACAAGTCAGGAACTGTCTCATCCTTCTGCACCTATTGTAAAAAAAACATGTGAGCTCCTTCACACAATCACTGAATCTAACACATTTCTTATGTTAAAACCCATCCTGTGAGAACTAAACAAACAGGCCTAGCACAGTAGCATTATGTACCTTATAGAGTTTCTCCAGCTCCTTCACTGCCGAATCTACATCCATCTTAAGTGTATTTACACGAACATAACGTGGCTTTATATGACCTGCATCAAATTTTCAAAATCAAGATATAGAAAGAAAAAAGAACACTCCAAAGACAAAAAAATAGGTAACATGTTCATGCTACTGTATCATATACCATTAAGCTGAGAAAGATCCAACAACTCTTCAACTGTTTTAACTTTCTTCCTCACTAGAAGCGTGGCTAGACCTGACAGTAGAGCATCTTTGCGCCGCACAAGAAACTTCTCAGCATCACCAATGGATGGAGTCTCCTGCAATCAAAGAAGCTCCCTTGAGAAAACCAAAACATAGCTAGCTTTGTAGAGAAGCTCCCAAAAAGGTATTACCTTGCCGAAAAGGATATCATAGCAAATAATGTAGACCAATGGCTCTTGCCTCTACAAACAAAAAGAAGTAAACTAAGCATTGAAGGGTAAGTGAAAGGAGTGATCTTTACAGCGATTAGGAAGAACACATTACCTTCCATTTGCTATTCAACACGTTAGCGATTTCAAGAACATCCTTTATCACATTAAGATCTGCATAGAGACAAAACTAGTTCATAATAGACGGACCTAAGAGCTAAACCTGAACCTAAATAACCAAAACCAGAAACATCTTCAAATATCTAAATATTTCTTATATTTTATATCCAAAATAACTACGCTGAATCGGAAACTGAACAATTATCCAAATATATAAAAGCATTAATTGTATGTACGTATAACATAATTAAACAATATAATATTTAAAATTTATCAAAAATATATGAAAATATTTAAAAAACCAATTATCTAAAAATATTTGAACTATTCAAAATTATCCGAAAATATGTGAATATTTATATTTGAAATATCCACAATAATCTGAGTTATCTGAGATTATTATCCGAATCATCCTACTTACTAAATATTTTACTAAAAATACATTACTTTGCGTGAATTACCTGAATTAACCAAAATAACCGATCCGGAACAAGAACCAAACAGCAACCATTTTTTTCCCGGGTGCTAGACGGTTCTCAGATTTAATATCATAACCAATCTGAATCCAAAACTAACCGAAACAATCCAAACCGAATATTTGGCCAACTCCTATATGGATCTTCTAATCCCCTACCCGAACTATCTGAAATATCCAATCCGAATCGATAACCAAAATGCCCAGGCCTAGTGTGGGCATTGGCTATGAGTCTCTCTGAGCTAGTAAAAAGAAGAGAAAGACGTACACTTTAGCGTCTCGCAGACGAGAGCGAAGGTGCCACGTTTGTTGCGTACGGAAGGGCTGAAGACGAGTGACTTTATGGAAGCGACGGCTCGGCGCTCGGCGTCGCCTCGGAGAACGGTGTGGAGGACTTTAGCCGCTTCTCTCTGGCGTATAAAGCTGATCTCTCGCCGCCGGAAGATTGTTTGCTTACTCGGCTGGACGTGTCACTTTCGGCGGCGCGTTTTGATTTGGACGCGCCATGTAAACCCTAGGTTTTGAAGTTCTCTAAAACCCTTCTTTAGATTAGCTCTTTAAATGCACGGTTTAATATCCCGCGGTTGCTAAACCGGACCAAAAGTATACCGCAATGGTTTACATGCAAAATTGGTTAGAACTAATTATTCCTCTTTTTCTTTAAAAAAGGTTTCGCCATTCATAAAGAATAATTTTTTTTGAATTTTTATCATAAAAATAGACTTAAAATAATTAAAATAATTTTTATTTTAAAATTTTTTAATAATTTTTTAATATTTTTTTAGTTTTAAATTTCATCTCCAAAACTTCACCACATAACTCTATACTAAATTTACATTAGCTTAATATAAAAACTATAAATGTATATTTATACCTTTTAATAAAATTTATTTATTCATTTTTCTTTAAAAGCTATTTTTAATGATAAAACCATTTTTGGATATATTATAGAGTATTCCTTATGAATTTATATGTCTCTAAGATGATGATTGGCAAGTATGGTAAAATATTTATAGCCATTTTTAAAGCACATACCTCTTACATTTATACTTTAGAATTATTTTCTAAGTTACAAAATTTTTTATGTACTACAAAACAAAATATCTAGAACATTTATATTTTAACTTAAGAAAAATTTATAAGTAAATAATTAAATTTTCTTATACTACAATCAAATCAAAACTCTACTGTAAGATTTTACACATCGACATCAAAAATATATAGCACTAATAAAATAGTTATCACTCATTCCAATCAAGTCTTAAAGTTTATTAGGCTCTACTAAGTAAATGGAATAAGACTAATTCATGTTACTCCTTTAAAAGAGAGAAAAACAGTAGGAAAAACTTGCGAAAAAATAATAATTCAATCCTTTTTTTATTTATCACTATTCACCTCATTCAAATATTTTTAGTCACAACCATTTTGTTAGGTCTAACAATCTAGAGATAGATATCTCGTATGGAAAAATATTGATCCAAATTATATAATATTGCAATTTGAATCGTTACTAGATTACTTTTAAAGTATTACTTTTGTATGTATAGACTATAGCTAATCCTCATTCACACCTCCTATAATATTTTCTTTTCGAAGTTCGCTTGACTAAAAAATTCAATAGTCTCTAATCCATAGAATGCATTGGTGTTTTTTCTCAGTGATGATGAAAAGACTTGGTGGGAACGTAACTTAAGCCTTAAGGTCCTTGCACCAGAAGACTAATGAAAAAGACTTTAATAAAAGAGCAGTTGTGGACCAAGACACAAGTCAACCACAAGTCTTTGTAAGACCAAACCTGTTTTAAAGCAGCATCATCTTTCTTATGTAAGCTTCCTCATAACACTTGTACCCACAAGTACACGTTTCTACATCTTGTTTATTTTAATAACACTTACCTTGAAGCTTCCTTTGTGAAGTTAGTCTTCATATTCCAAAAGAAGATAGACTTCTTGAAACATTCTTTTTATATGCATAAATAGTAGTGTTTTTGAGTTATGAATGATGCAGAGACAGACTTGGCGAAGAGTTTCAGCGATGAAACTCACTCAGGTTTCGAACTTCCGGATCTATACTTGTATGATGAATGGATGGATGATGATCTTGTCTCTGCGGTTTCCGGGATGATCCATTCTTATGGTTATCAGACCAGTGATCATGATGCTCATGCTTCCTCTGTTTTCTTCTCCGGTTCCCCTAGCAGTTTAATTCATTCCACATCTCCAAGTACTAAATCTTCTGTTGCCGCTGCTACAGCCACTGCTTCTGCTGGTAAGTTTCTCTTTGTTCTGTGGAAACCATATAAGAAAGGATCATCTTGAATGAAAATGGAAATCATGATTCATATTAATCTTTGGTTGTGATCTAAAGATCTGTCAACATACTGAGTCACACTCCTCTAAGACTTTTTAGGTGAATCAAAATGGAGTTTACAGGTCATGATCATCATTATAAGCTGAATCTTTTTTTTTCTCTTGTGCAAGAAAATCAAATAAAGAAAGAAAAGAAGAAAGTTAAAGAGAGAGTTGCATTCAAGACACGGTCTGATATTGATGTGCTTGAAGACGGGTTCAAGTGGAGAAAGTATGGGAAGAAGATGGTCAAGAACAGCCCACATCCCAGGTAGGGAACACACATGGCCGGATCTGAGATTTCGGGGGCTCGGAACATTTCTTTAAGAAATTTTATAAATTTTTTTTTTCGTAATATAGGGAGCCTATTCCTATGTAAAAAATTGAAAATTTTTTGGGGCCGAGCCAATGATTCACCCTGCAGCACCCAGATCCGGGCCCTGGGAACACAACACATGTTCTCAATCTTTATTACATGTAATTGTTTTCCATGTATATTTGCAGAAACTACTACAAATGTGCAGCTGATGGGTGTCCAGTGAAGAAAAGGGTTGAAAGAGATAGAGATGATCATAGCTTTGTGATAACAACTTACGAGGGCTCCCACAATCACTCAAGCATGTACTAAGGTTCCTAAGAATTTTTATAATTTTTTTCAGTGTTACCTAAGGCATATGAATCTATAACCAGTGATATTCACGGTATGTGCCTTATGCATCTGTTCTTGAGACTTATCAATGGTTATTAGACTTATACTGCTTCTAGTTCCTTGTATTCAATGTAAACTGGTTAACAGGTTCACAAAGTTTGAGAGGTTTATTATGAATCAGTAGTACTTCTATAGCATATTGTGTTGTTATAAGTGAGAATCAGTGAAAATATAGTCCCGAGAACCTCATATCAATGCAAATATAAGCAGGAAATTACCAGACTAACTCACTTGATAGAGCATAATGATCTCTTGAATCAATTCCCAAAAACAAGCCATCACAAAGAATTATAGAGGGACCACTTACCATGTAGCACTACTTTCATTCTAGACTTGGCCTTCCTGGAGTGAGATGTAGACCAAGGGACATGTTTCTCATATTAAAAGAAAAATTATAATTGTGTAATCAGTTGCATATCAAAATAAGCATCACTATATTCATTAACATGCACTTTTAAATACGTTGAAATTTAGATTGCTGTAAATAACAAAAAAGGAGGATTTATAAACTGGTGTCATAAGAGCATTTTCTACATATATATGTATGTATATATTAATATTAATATTTAATTGTGTGATTTTTAAAACTAAAGAAAATTCAGTTGAAAATATTAATACGAATATATATATATGCATTTGGAAATCTCCATAGATAAAACTCTTTATTGGAGATGCCTTAATGGTATAAAAAATATATTTTGTGAGAAGGATTGCTATCTGTTGAAAACACAAAGATTTTATAATGTAAAATATCATTTACTCAGCCAAAATTTGACAAATATATGGTTTATATTAGCAAATTTTGCTTTAAAATTATTCGATGATTGTTTGGGAAAATCTTATAGTGTGTGTAATTTTTCCTTTATCTATATTATTATTTGAAAAGTAAATTTGCTTATGTGTAATGTTTTCTATGATTTTATGTAATTTTATTCTTATTTGTCATGTTTGTCATGTTTTTAATAATATATTCTCTAAAAAATTCTAATATTTGAGAAGTGAATTTGCTTATGTATAATTTTTTCCATGATTTTATGTAATTTTATTCTTATTTGTCATGTTTGTAATAATATATTCTCTAAAAAAAATTCTTATATTTGAGAAGTGAATTTGTTTATGTGTTATGTTCTCCATGATTTTTTTTGTAGTTTTTCTTATTTATCATATTTTTAATAATATTTTATCTAAAAAATTTCTAATATGTAAGCGTTGTCATTTATAATTAATTTCATGTTTGATTTAAATTTTTGAAAACATAAATAATAATTTATTTTGCCTGATTTTTAATTAATAAATATTTAAAAAAAATTATGTTTGCATGTCCAGACAAAACACCTAGTAGACTAATATATTCCGGTTTTAAATTGCTTGAATTTTGAAATGTTTGAAAAAAAAAAACTCGAATCTAGAAATACAAGTAGAACATATTAACAATACATCTCTACCCAGGCTTCGATAGCCCAGTGGTATTCCTTCGCCGAGAGGTGGGGGGTTCGAGTGCCCTAGGCCGAGGTTTGGGGAGGCGTGTCCAGGGCCGCAAGGTACAGACGCAGGCTGGCGCCGGGCCTAGGTGGTGGGGCGTAAGCCCAACACCTGGTTAAACAAAAAAAAAAAAAAAAAAAAAAAAAAAAAAAAAAAAAAAAACAATACATATCTAAAAATACAACTTTTTCGTTTTGACCGAAAGAAAAGGTGGTACGAATCAATGGTCGATAGAAACTTGATCCCTAATCAGCTAAATTTAAGGATCGGTAATTTTTTTATCACACCAACCGTTGAATTTGAGAGGAGAAGCTTAGACCACAAGCAAGAAGCCTTTCTCATCTCTTGACCTAGAGAATAATCCTGCCTTGCGTTGGACTCTACCGACGATGGCTCCATACTCGTCAGACGATAGTCATTCTCCGGTAAACTCAACAGTCATCGCCATTGACAAAGAGAAGCATAGCCATTACGCCGTTCGTTGGGCCGTTGACCATCTAGCCAATACCATTCACAACCCACTCCTCATTCTTCTCCATGTTCGTCTCAAAAGTTCAAACTGTAAGTATAATTTTTTTAGGTTAATCTTAATAATAATCAACAATTGGAAACCACACAACATGTCTATATAATAAATCTTTGAATTTTCGGTTGAGACAATGTTTCATCCGACTTTGCCCAGAATTGGTTCTGCATTTTCATCATATGTATCGAAGATTTTTGATTTTTGATTGAACTGTAGATGGAGGGAACGGAGCCAATGATGATCTAAACCAGCTTTTTATTCCATATAGAGGATATTGTGCACGAAAAGGGGTAAATATAGTCTTTCATTCCATCTTTTTATAGTTATTAGGAGGTTCGGATCGAATCCCTAATCCCCTCAGTCATGAAAGTACATCATGTAATATTAGTTTCGTTCAACGGTTATTCGAACTGTGGGACTTCTGAGACAATGGCCATGGTCCTAATGACCTCTGTGTTTTTTTTTCTTTCAATTTTCTCCTTCCATCTCATTTTCTCATGCATAACTAAGAATATGTTTTAACGTTATACTCTTACTAGATTTCCATGTCGGAGGCTGTGGTAGAAGATTCCGACGTGGCGAAAGCAATCTTGGAGTATATTAATAGCAACCTGGTGAACAATCTTGTGTTAGGAGTATCCGCTAAGAACACATACACATTCGCTAGGTCACTTATGTTTAGTAAACACCATGACGTGCAAGCTACCATAATGAAATCGATACCTGATTTTTGTTCGGTCTACGTAATTTGTAAAGGAAAAATTCAGTCTTCTCGACCAGCTCAAAGACCTATCACCAACACACTTGCCCCTCCTCGTGTACCCTCGTCTGGCTTTCTAATCCAGTCTTTGTCGGATAGCGAGCAAGATCTTGTTCCTACGTAAGTTAACCTCTCTTAAGTTTCATTTATCACTTTTATTACACGTTATTTGATGTGTTTAACTATATTATACGGCCTTAGTGTGCATGAGACCTTAGAGCACCTTTAGAGCACTTTCAAAGGGGATTTCTATCTCCGAGATTCTCAATATATATTTATATTAGTATTTAATTATGGGATTTTTAACTTTACGAGAAACTCAACCAAAATATTTTTTGGATTAAGTTTTTCGTAAAATTAATAGCTCTACAATTAAATAATAATATAAATGTATATATACATATATATATATATATGGTATTATGAGAATTCCGGAACTAAAACCCTCATTGGAAGTGGTCTTATGATCCCATAATGTCCTCTAAAATGGAACGTTTTTCATATATTTTAGTGGCCAGCGTAGTGCAAGGAGGAAACCTAGTGAGATATATCCACAGAATCGTGCCTTCAACCCCACGCAAGAAAGGCACAAAGCCCCAATAAATGGGTCGATGGATTTCAACAATAATGCCTTTAACCAAGTTGCGTTCCAAAGGAATCCAACGATACAAAGTTCGTTTTCTGATGAATCTGAAGGTGGAATGAGAGGTTCCATTGATATCTCTTCTCATAATTCGGATATCTATGGTGCATCATGTTCTTCTGAAGAGTCAAATCCTCAAACAACTGTAGGTTTTTTGAATGATTTTATTTCTAAGTTTTAAGAATTAAGAGTATAAGACTCTTAAGTCATTGGTTGTTACTCTATTTACAGAAAGATATTGAAGCTGAAATGAGGAGGCTGAAGCTTGAACTAAAGCAAACTATGGACATGTATAGCTCGGCTTGTAAAGAAGCACTTACCGCAAAAAGAAAGGTACTCCATCAGTTTTCTAAGTTGTTTTGACAAAATTATGAAAATAAAAGTATCTAAAACACATCATACTCCCTCTGTTTTTATTACTTGAAGTTTTGGTTTATGCACACAAATTAAAAAATAGTTATTTTGTATATTTTCTAAACAAAACATATTCAACTGTCTACTTAATTACAATTCAGCCAATAGAAACTAAACTATCAGTACAAAAAGTTATAAAAATGTTATAAATTTTATATTGAAAGTTGAAATGTCATCTAATTTGAAATATTTTTTTCTTCTTCTGACACTTATCTATTAAAATAAAAGAAGTATAGAAAAGAAACAGAGTAAGTGTCTTGTTGCATATGATATTTATGGTTTCTTTTTCCTAGGCAAATGAATTAAATCAATGGAAAATGGAAGAAGCTCTAAAATTCGAGAAAGCCAAGCTATCTGAAGAAGCAGCATTGGCAGTAGCAGAAATGGAGAAGGCAAAGTGTAGAACGGCGTTAGAGGCAGCTGAGAAAGCGCAGAGAATGGCAGAGCTAGAAGGACAAAGAAGAAAGCAAGCAGAGATAAAAGCAAGAAGTGAATCAGAGGACAAAGACCGTGCAATGAGTGCTTTGGCATATAACGATGTTCGTTACAGAAGATATTCCATAGAAGAGATTGAAGAAGCCACAGAGAACTTTGCTAATCATAGAAAAATTGGAGAAGGAGGTTATGGACCGGTGTACAGAGGGGAACTTGACCATACTCCTGTTGCCATTAAAGTCTTGAGACCTGATGCTGCTCAAGGAAAAAAACAATTTCAACAAGAGGTAGGGTTTCTATTTTTATTTTTGTTTATTGTTATCCAATATTGCTTTCTTGGTTTATTAAATGTTTTAAAAATCGGTTTAGACGACAAATCAGTCATAATTTAAAACAGTTTTTCTATACCGAATTTTCTAGGCACTAATCATTTATAAAGCACATAATTACCACCTATCGGTTTCTTAAACATTTCATGATTTGTATACTCTAATGCTACAGGTTGAGGTTCTAAGTAGCATAAGGCATCCTCACATGGTCCTTCTCCTTGGTGCATGTCCAGAGTATGGATGCTTAGTTTATGAGTTGATGGAAAATGGGAGCTTAGAGGACATACTCGTCCGAAGAGGAAACTCTCAACCGCTTTCTTGGAAAAAACGTTTTGAAATAGCGGCAGAGATCGCTACCGCCCTCTCATTCCTCCATCAAGCCAAACCAGAACCTCTAGTTCACCGCGACCTCAAACCGGCCAATATACTCTTAGACAAAAACTACGTGAGCAAGATCAGCGACGTTGGTTTAGCACGGTTAGTCCCTGCATCAGTAGCTAATAACGTCACGCAATACCATATGACATCTGCAGCTGGAACATTCTGTTACATAGACCCAGAGTACCAACAAACAGGAATGTTAACCACAAAGTCAGATATATACTCGTTGGGGATAATGTTGCTTCAGATCATAACCGCAAGGCCTCCCATGGGGCTGGCTCACCATGTCTCGAGGGCAATTAGTAGAGGAACTTTGAAGGATATGCTTGATCCGACCGTGCCAGATTGGCCTCTAGAAGAGGCTCAGGCTTTCGCCGCTATGTCGTTGAGATGTGCTGAGCTTAGAAAAAGAGATAGACCGGATCTTGGGAAGGATGTTGTCCCACTGCTTATTCGGTTAAAGAACATAGGTAATGATGCTGGTTTAACTCGTGCTGATGAAAGCTAACGTATGGATATGACAAATATCTTTGTACATTCAAACATATGATTTGAGATGTTGTGTTTTTTGTTTTTGTTTTATAAATCTAATGTTAAATTAAATATAACGGCTGGTATTAGAGTTCGAACCAAGTGTCTCTCATATTCCTCGTAAAGTTATCTGTATGTTTTTACAAACATAAAACATGCATAACGCAAGAAACAAGAGACTTTATAGACTAAGTTTTAACCGATTCAATGCTGAACCCTTGTTGTTAAAAATTTAAATGGTATCGTTACAAAGGCCAGCTCTATAGTATGGACGTTTACACCTAGGGATGGATGTTTGGGTACCCGTTCGGATTCGGTTGGGATCTATTCGTGTTTTGCGTTTTTGGGGTTAGGGATTTAAACTCCATTAGGATATTTTATAAAATTTGGTTCGAGTTCAGTTTGGATTTTTGTGGAGGTTCGGTTCGGATCCAGATCTGTGTAAATTATGTAAATCTATACCTACTTGTGTATACTCTTACACAAACAAAATAACAAAGGCATTACAAAAACTAAATCCACGCATAAAAATGTATATATAAATTTAAGTTGCTCGACCCAAACTTAAGTTGTCATGTTGCTGAAGCTCTAAAAGAACGTGCCCAACTCCTTTACCATCACAAATTCTGGAACCTCCTCCTCTTCAGAAAACCAGATTGTTGCATTTTTTAAGTGAACACCATTTTTTCAAGATATAAACCGCAACAGCTCTCTTCTGGGGAACCCGTGTATTCCCACCAGGTGAACGTTTGTAGACTCGACAACATACACTCAGGAACAGTATTTGGTTGATTCCAGTAATCCATATTCTTAGGCTCATGACCCTAAGATCAAAAAGACAACTTAGAGCATCTCCAACAGAAGGTCCTTAGGCCATCTTTAACCCTAAGAAACTCATGGGGTTTCTTAGTTTTTTTTTTTTTTTTTTTTTTTTTTTTTAAAGTGAACCAATCGTGAGTTGACACGTGTCAGTGGAGACCGTGAACAGTGTAAGAAACTCTTAAAAACCGGTTCTTAGTTTATAGTTTTTGTAACTGATCCTTACACTGTTCATGGGTCCCACGCCTTAAGAAACCCACTTAAGGACCCCCTTTAATTGTGCTCTTAAAGGAAATCCTTAGGAAAAAAATAATTAAATAATTAGTGGACTCCACTAAAAGTTAAAGATTCGATCTTTAAAATCTTTAAATAAGAATTGATCCTTAGAGAGTCCTTACACTGTTTGCGGGCCCACACGACATATAACGGCCCGCGATTAGTTGATATTTTTTATTTTAAATCTGAAAAAAAAAATTAAAAAAAAACTCTCCAATGGTGGGTATCACCATTGGAGATGCTCTTAGACACAAAAAGCTAAAAATACAAAACAGACTTACATTCATGAGGGTAAAGTCTAGTCCTTGCAAGTTAGGAGAAGCATTGAGCAGCCGGACAAGTTGATTTGAGGAATGCTCTTTGCATATAGACGGTTCCAAATGTTCAAGCTGGTTGAAGACAAAACTTCATCACACATAGCCTGTTCACAATATCAGAAAATTATTCACAAATAAATGAGCTAATAAAAATGGGGAAAAAGATGATTACCTCTGAACATATTGCAAGACACTTGACAGATGTGATTAATCTAATAATACTCTTGTTATCAGGGCAACCAACTTCTAAATGTGCCTCGATCAGGTAAGACATATTCTGGATCAAACAGTAGTGACTTTCTATTATCATCGTCAAGTTTGAGATACTTTAATATAAGAGTTTCTATTACAAACTCATTTATATCATATGTATAAGGTATACAGAGTGACCCCACCACCATTTGCTATGTAATCGAATAGAGTTAGGAGGATTATGCCTTGGATGGTTTGCACATGTACATTGCTCTGTTTTAGTCTGTGTTTTAAAAATTGGTATAGGCGTCTAGCTAGACGGCCGTCTAGTCGGCACATCATGATATATAAATGAAACGATTTTTCAGAACTACTTTTAGAAAAAAAAATTGGTTTAGATGTTCAAAAAATTGGCCTTGGCATCCGTCGAAACAATAATTCTCTATAAGGCGTCTACCCACCGCCTAACAATTTTTTTTTTTGAAAATTGGTTAGCTGGTTAGTAAGATGTTATTATGTCAATGCTAATGTTTCAATGTGTGTTGTTGTACGGTTGTGTGATAAGACTTGATGAAATTGACTTATCATAAGACTCAAGATAGCAACTATTGCGGTTAAGAAAGTTACTATATTTATCAACCAATTCAACAAACATATGACAAATAAAGAATATCACAACACCAACATAACATACAACCTTTCTATTTTGAGCAAACAACGGTTTAAATCTCTAACCAGTGACTTTCCATATATGAGGGGGAAAAAGAGATGATACCTAAAAATAAAGAGAAAATGGAAAATAAGCTGTTTCTTGGAGCCCTAATATGTATGTGCCTTGTGATACAAGCCACCAGCGACGATGACAATAACAATAACCCTCTCATAAACCATTACGCTGATTACGAAGCCATTCATCCCAGCGAATACTACAGCTCAGACTTCGAACTCAAAGATGGAACCAATGTGATCTTCGAAGCTATCAATGAGATGAAAGGTCTCAAGAAACCAAAAGCAGGGTTCCAGTGCAGCATTGGTCAGAAACACTGGACTAGGTCTCTCCCAGGAGACATGTTTTACGCAAAGTTCTTCTTTTATAGTGTTAACCCAAAGGCAATGGTGGTTAACCGGTGTCATTTCCGGTCCAGTTTGGGTTATGTCAATGTTGATTTTAAAATCACTCCAGCGCTTGGACAAGAGTGTCCTGGTTATAGATGCGTTTTAGCGATAAGGCGTGAAGGGCTTTACATGAAAGATACTGATCAGCTTTATCCTTGGACTCCTTGGCCTCATCGCCATACTCAACCTAAGTTGCCTAAGATGAAGACTAAGTGATTTTTCTGATATTTATGTATTATGGGAATGTGTGTGTATACATATGTTTTTTTTTTTTTTTTTGTTCTCCATTGGAAAAAGATCTATTTAGATTAAAATGATCAGAAATCGAAAACGATATCCAGTAGCATTTGGCTTGATCTTCTCCACATTTCTTTATGAAAATCATGTTCTTGATAAACATCTACAGAAACACTTTTGAAATGTGCATGGTTTCTTGCAATGCTTAAAAATTGTTAGGCTACACTGTATAAGGAATTATTGTTTAGACGGAACCTATACCGATATTTTGAACATATAAACTGATTTTCTAAGAATCATTCTAAAAAATTGTTGAAGTTTGATTTGCCGTCTACGTGGGTGTCTATGTGCCATCTAGACCAATTTTTAGAATACTGTTTTTTTTATATTACGTTCCACCAGATAGAGTTCATGTCCACCATAGTTCTTAAATCAAGATTCACCACATATTATTGTCATTTGGGTGACATATAAGTTTGTAATGATTAAACATGATTGAAATCGTTAGAAGAGAAATCAAACTCTAGTCTTCATCCCGATGTGATCATCAGAGATCATTTATAGCTGATGGATTCTAAAGTGCATTTGTAGACCGTTCTAGAGGTTCAGATCAGAGAGGTATTGATATATAGTAAACAGAAGTGGGTTAAGAAAAAATATGAAGCCATCATCATCATTACATCCTGTTTGTTTTGAGGAGCCTTTTAGGATATCCTTCAGCTGCTTAGATTAGTAAACCCCGATGATCCTATCATACATATTGGATATGACAGTAATGAGAGAAAGCCAAGTAAGTTCAAGGAAACGAGAAGAAGCATCTACGGGTTTATGGTAAATAACCTGAGAATTATTATTGCCTAAGAGCTCTGAAAACAAAAATGTACAATGAGTAGGTGAAAAATGACAATGGAACAACAAGTTCTGCTGATCACCGAGGTATCTATACGACCCAAAGACGTAAAATAACATCCATATCTATATGGCCAACAAACAAAAGACGTTTAATCATAGTGAGAAAATAATTGCTGGCTTTATGTGCTAAGACTAAGAGTATTATTATTGGAAGAACTTTTTAAACTGAATCACTTAAAATTTGGATACAAATTATATTAATACTTTAATTTTTTTGAGAAATCTATAGTAAAATATTTTAACTAGTATAATTTGTATTTAAATTTTAAGAGATTCAACTTGAGAAACTTGATGTTCTAATTAAATATCTTAAACCCAATCTGTTTAAAATGAACGGAGTGGACCTATTCAAACAAATTAAGCGTTTGAAAAATGTATTTAGGAAAAAAATATTAAATGACAAAAAAATCAAGTTAAATGTAAAATCACAAAACTAAGAAGAGAATAATTTGGATGTTTCTAGGCATTGAAACAATCTGGCTTGAACACAGTTATTTTTGTAACTTACTTGAAACTTAAATTTTATGAAGTACCGATTCCGTTATTCAAGTTTCTCATGGACTGTTTTTATTGTTATATCAAAGCTGCCCACATAAAAATAACAAAATAATTATACGGACTTTGCAACAGATTTCAGTTTCTAAATAACCTTTTTTTTAAAACGAAGCATAAAGAGCAAACCAAACCTCAAAACCTCAATGAAAACATCACAAGGCAAATCATCACGACAAGACAACAACAAAAATGACGTTTAACACTGATAAATCCATAAAAACCCTAACATGGTTCCTTATGGTGCACTTCACCACATTCTCCCACGCCGGTAGGTCACACTTCGTCACAACGGAGCTAAACATACGCAACGAAATGCAAGGCATGAAACGTCAAGAGATCGTTTACTTTTGTCAAGCCATAAATAGTGGCCTTGAATACGGATGGAGACGAGCCAAGAAGCCACCATTGGGCCATTCCTTCCATGTACTCTTGGAAGGTGGCCAAAAGCTAGAGGAGGAGACTCACCGTTGCCATTTCAGGTCCGTGCTCGGTACGGCCAACGTGGATATCCGTATGACCGCGATAGATGCCGAGATGTGTAATTACAAGAAGGCATGTGCGGTTCATGAGGTTACACCTGAAGGGATAATATTTGATGGTAAGGAGTGGGATTTTGAGGAGAGGTATCCAAGGCTGATACCGAGGAGGTACCTTGAGGCTAAGTGGAAACCTTGGCCACGACGCGGCGTGGTGGCTCAGGGAAGCCAACGTCTCCCTGGGGGTTCACCATGATTAAGTGCACGTAAGGGTATAAACTATATTAAAGGAATATGAATCATTGGGGTTTCTTTTTGTATGAGAGAGATGGTAATGTAAGGAAGGGCTTTGTTAAGATGTTACTGATGAACATTATTACGATGGAGTTATTTAAATGTTGTTTGCATTTTAAATCTTTCTTTTTTTTTTGTGCTTATTGAGGCCAGAGCCGACTGGTATTTTGGGGATCAAAACAATTTAAGAATAATTTAAATATTTTTTAAACAGTTCAAAGACATATGTTTATGTATTTTATTTATTAAAACTTTTAGAGGTTCAAAGTTAAGCATCCGCGAAACCCACCGGGGATCCTTAACTATTCATTTTTTTTTTCATTTTCAGATTATAAAAAAAAATATTAACTAATCGTGGGTTGTCACGTGTCGCGGATACCCGCAAACAGTGTAAGGACTTCCTAAAGATCGGTCCTTAGAGAGGGATTTTAAGAATCGAATCCTTAACTATTCATGGGGTACACTAATTATTTAATTTTTTTTTAAGGATTCTTCCTAAGAACCCCCATTACGGGTGCCCTAACCATCGCTGATGAGACCTCCCTATAATATTGCTTATTCCTTAACCAGTGGTACTAAGAGCACATTTAATGGGATTTCTTAGAGAGGTTCTTAAGAGCACCATTAACGCTCGTTGCTGAACGTATCTTACAGGTGGGCTGGCCCACGTAAACACTAAAACACGGTTCCTATATATGCAAAACAAGATACGTTGGTTAAGGGTATTTTGCACTGTTCGCGGGCCCCATCGACACATGGTGGCCCGCGATTGGTGCGTTTTTTTTTATTTTTTTCTTTATTTTTTTAGACAAAAAATTAAAAAGAAAAAGAAATTTTTTTTTAAGATACCTTGCGCGTTAATGATGCTCTAAGGGGAGGGGCCCACATTTTTTTAAGAACCATCTCTTATTGTCCCCAAATAAGAGACTTATTTGCTTGGGTTCTTGTACTGTTCGCGGACCCCATTGACACGTGGCGGTTCACGATTGGTTCGTTTTAATTTTTTTTTAAAAAATAAAAAAAAAGAGAAAAAATAAGAACCCCTTTAAGGGGTTCTAGCGTTAAAAATGCTCTAACCTTCTTATTGGATTATCAAACAATAATTATTTTGCTAATTACTTATAAATAAATTATGTAGACCGGACTAATATCTCTTAGACATGTTCGGAATACCGTTCTACGAAGGCACCTTAACAACCCTTTTTAGTTTAAAGAAGCAAAAACCTCCCTTAAATGAAGGGTGAAATCGTTCAGTAGATGAACAATGATCCCGTCATTCTTCTTCATCAATCATGAGAAGTAAATTTCTCTATAATGATTATTTACCATATGCAAAATTCTTACACTATAATCTACATTCATTTTTTGTTTTTTTTTAATTTATCTACAAATATTCGCTAGTATAATCATATTCAAAATCAATACCTCCATAAAATATCAAATTTTGTAATTAGATGTAAATATAAATGAATCCAAGTACGTGATTTTTTAAATATTTTTATTATTTTTACAAGTAAAATATTTACATTAATGTACCGATACTTGATTCCGCGCCGGTTTGGGTTCATTTAAAAATCACGTACTTGTCTAAGACAAGTAAACAACACAAACAATCACGTACTTGTCTAAGACAAGTAAACAACACAAACAATCACGTACTTGTGTTAGTGAGTACGGAACTAATTAAGCAATGCATTCTCTTACGTATTCTAAATGAATGCATGCACTCTGTCGCAGTAAGAGTGTTTCCAAAGCCACCCGGATCCAGATATGACATATAATTTCTTTTTATAAAACTGGTTATTGTGCGAGATTGACGATCCCAAAAAAAAAGCGATCAGAACGGTAGCATGGATTTAATATGAATTAACGTTGTAGCTAGCTTACAAGGAATCTTATTCAACTCTTCATCTTAGAGCAGATATAGAGCGATCAAAACCAATGAGATCTGATGTGATTGTGAACGGTGAAGCTCGTGATAAGTGTGGCTTTGGATCACTGTTACTCTAGATTCAGCCCTAGATAATATTTCAGTAAAAAAAACTCTTAATTTTAAAAATAGTTACGGTTTGATTGAGATATGCTTAGAGATGTGACGTTGAATCATCACTAACGTGTGAGTTCCAGTAAAACAAATATTAAAACTGATGATATTAATTACAGTAATACTTACTCAGTTTCGTAAACAGTACAATTTTAACATTTATTACACAGATTTAAATTATTGAAATACATTTGTATTTTTATTAATTATATTTATTTAATTATAATATTAAGATAAATAAAATTATTTATAAGATCAATGTATTTATATTTAATAGTAAACTAAAACTAAATATAAAAATACATCGAAATTCTAAAATGACAAATTTTATATAACAAGAAATAATGTTAAATAATACTTTTTGTAAAACCTAAAAATATATGTGTATTTTTATAGTACAAGCAAAAAGATTGTGGCCGTAAAATACAAGCTACTACAGTATAATGGTGAAACCTAAGAGAAATCCAGTATAAATTCGTAAAGTAAATAATGTTACTCAAATAGAGTCTACTATTATCTCCGTTTTATTTTAGTTGTCATTTTAAGCTTTTGTAAAAAAGATTAAAAAAATATTTAATTTTACATATTTTCAAAATAAAAAAATCATTATCTATAAATCTAACCACATTTTAACATAAAAAATAGAATAATATATAAATTTAATAATTTTGTATTAAAATTATAAACGACATTTATTTTAAAACTGTAAGACAAGAAACTGTAAGATCATGAGTCCCGTGGGTTCACTTAATTTAGCTTTGTGTTCACCGATTTTTGTTATATTAATTGTTTTGTTTCTACTTTTAGAGTGGCTTGCTCTTCAATCAACCATTTCACTGGTAAAAAAAATACAAACTATTTATCTGAATTGTGCATGGTTTATCACTATTTTTCTGGAGTTTATTTGTGTTACATAGCACATATTTGTGTTCCTTATCCAGATAATAATAGGGGTGGGCACAAGCCGAGTACTCGGTATTTTCGCTATACTTAGTATTCGGCTTGGCTTGTTCAAGTATTTAACTTTTGGACTTGTACTTGGTTTGTTAAAAACGAGTACTTGCAATTTCAAGTACTTGCAAAAAATTGATCGACTTGCAAGATACTTGCCTTGTTTTATTACTTGTTACTTGTAAATTACTTGATAATTATTGGTAAATTATTTTATAATTAGTTAAAATTTAAAAATAAATTAAATTTATTATATATATAATAATATATCATTATTTTTCTTTTATCATTGTTTTGTATGTATTTTAGTCATTCTGAAATAAATTATATTAAGAAGAAAAAAAAATTCCAAGATACTTATATAAATATTTCACTTATGTTTGATTTATTTATAAAAAATGATATATAAACGAATTGTTTTACTATGATTTAAGAAAATGTATTTTTATTCATTGACAAAATTGAGTAGTAAACCAAAAAAACTAAATAATTAATTTTATTTTATTATTTTATATTTGTACAAATTTAAATAGACTACTTGATACACGACTTGGTCAGAATAAGTATTTGATTTTAAAGATCATGTACTAATAAAATGCATTAAATTTAATTCACTAGTGAAATAGATACTACATATTTAATAAACCAAAAAATATATAACAAGTAACCGGACAAGTAAGGATAACAAATACCAAACCAAGTAACGAGCAAAGTAGTTAAAAATAAAAATGAACTTGATAGTTGACTTGTACTTGCGAGTAATAAAATATGCTTACTTGTTACTCGGCTTGATTGTATCAAGTATTTGTTTTTTCAAACCGAGTCAAGTCAAGTAGCGAATACAAGCCAAGTATCAAATATTTGTGCCCAGCCCTAGATACTAAGACAAGAAAATACATACGTCACTCTTCTTTAGGAATGGCTATATAAACCCTAGATGGACACAAGGTTCCATACAACACAACACATATAGATCAACATATATATTAACCATGAAGCTGCTTTATGGACTCGCGTTAGTTATTCTATTAGCTGCTGCGAGTTGCAAAGCTGATGAAGAATTTACTTGCGAAGAGAACGAACCATTCACATGTAGTAACACTGATAATTTAAGCAGTAAAAATTTCGGAAAAGACTTCATCTTCGGTGTTGCATCTTCTGCTTACCAGGCATGCATGCAACAAATGTTACTTTTGACGTATACAAAATACTATTAAAAATGCTAATTTATATCCAACTTTGCATGGTTGTTTCTATTCATTTCAGATCGAAGGAGGTAGAGGTCGTGGTGTTAACGTTTGGGATGGCTTCAGTCACCGATACCCAGGTATGTCACGGTGGATATATACATATATATATGAGATGAATATCGGTTATATGTACACATATTAATGTATTTGTAATTACTATCAGAGAAAGCAGGGTCAGATTTGAAGAATGGAGACACTACTTGTGAGTCATATACGAGATGGCAGGTTAGTATATATATATAGATACTCATGACTGAAACTATATAAAACTAAGTATGCATTGACATGCAATTAAAATATGAAAAATGCAGAAAGATGTAGACATTATGGGAGAAATCAATGCTACTGGCTACAGATTCTCCTTTGCGTGGTCAAGAATCGTTCCAAGTATGTACACATTATCGATCAATGTATATATTTATATGTACGTCATTTGTTTTTTAAAATCAATATAGTTGGAAGACTACTAATTAATGTACAATATATATATATATATATATATATATATAATACGAGCAGAAGGAAAGGTGAGTAGGGAAGTGAACCAAGGAGGTCTTGATTACTACCACAAACTCTTAGATGCCCTCCTCGAAAAGAATATAACTCCTTTCGTCACCCTCTATCACTGGGACCTTCCTCAAACACTCCAAGATGAGTATGAAGGTTTCTTGGACCGCCAGATCATGTATGTGCCACGCTTCTTAATTATATATGAATAGAGTTTTGGTCTTACTTACATGCATTACTGAAATGGTTCTATACTAATATGCACAGACAAGATTTCAAAGATTACGCGGATCTATGTTTCAAAGAATTTGGTGGAAAGGTGAAGCACTGGATCACGATCAACCAGCTATACACAGTGCCTACGAGAGGCTATGCTATCGGAACAGATGCACCCGGTCGATGTTCTCCTATGGTTGATACCAAGAACAGGTGTTACGGTGGAAATTCTTCAACAGAACCCTATATCGTTGCACATAACCAGCTTCTTGCTCATGCCGCGATCGTCGATCTTTACAGGACCAAATATAAGGTGAGTAGTCTCCATATGTGAAAAAGGTGGTGTAAACTTAGCATATATGATTCTGATCTAGTCATATATATATCATGTGACCAACAGTTCCAAAAAGGGAAGATTGGACCAGTGATGATAACTAGATGGTTTCTTCCATATGATGAGTCTGATGCAACATTCATTCGAAAAAAACAATTCAGATAAAGATTGCAACATTTGTGTTTTTCTTTTTACAATGAAATGGTCTATTGAAGAGAAAGCCACGCAAGAAAGTAGAAACAAAACAATAAATATAACGCATATCTAGCTAAAATAAGTAAACACATGGGACATATAGGTGATGAGTAGTTCGATATATGGATGGTTTGTTGTATTGGGATGAATACGATTTTATTTTGATTTTATACAATTTCTTTATTCAACTTATTTTGGTTATTGAATCTAAATACATTTTTATTTTGGATTTATTTTATAAAAATTGCAGTATATATATTTATTTTGGTATTATTATTTGGTTTAATTCAGTATTTTAGTATAAGTAACATGCAGTTTTCGAGTGAGGATGAGACAAGTGTTATAGTTTTATTTCTAAAAATATGAGTAGTTTACTTTAATTTATGTTTGAATTCATAGCTTTGACTGTTTCTTGCATTTTCAGTAAGAACCTTTTTCAAAAAGAATATCTAATTATGGAAAATATAAGTAAAATGTATGAATTCTAACATAAAGCATAGAGTTAAAGTATGGAATAAACTATAGGTTAATAGTTAATACACAAGTAACTATATAATCTAGGGTTTTTAGTAATTAAACCTCTCAGTTTAAGATGTATTTTTTTGTCACAATGGTAGTAATTATACTATAGATAAATTGCGAGTGTATTTATTTGGTGTTTTAGTATAATTTTGGTATTAAAATATTATTTTAAGTTTTGGGTTCGGGTTTTCGATATAATCATGGGTAAAATTTTAAATTTTCTAAAATATAATTTGGGTAATCATAAAAAAATTCAAGTAATTTTTTGTCTTCGGGTTAAATTTTAAGCAAAATTTCGGGTATTGTTTTTGAGTATTTGTATATTTTTGGGTTTTTCCGAGTTTCACGTATTTCGGGTCTTCAATTTTTTTTCGGTCCTAAAAGCTGAACTGACCATTAAGAACCAAAATAACAGATACTAACAGTTCTTTCACAACTAAACTCAACAGGTCCCGAACCAAACATGTGCATTCACCAATAAAATGATAGCCAATAAAAATTTACCAAGTCATATTATGTTTATAAAATAGTCAAAAGTAGTCAGATGATTAATTGTCGAAGGAAGAAAAAAAACTTTGATGTTGTTAACAATGTCAGCAAAACCCTAAACATAAACGTCGTTAGCAAAACTCTAAAACCTAAGGTGGGAACCCTAAAGCCTAAACACTAGGAGATGAACCCTTAAACCTAACTGGTAAATCGTAAATCGTAAGGGATGAACTATGGGGTTTAGGGCTTAGCTGATGTCGTTAACAATGTCAAAGTTTTTTTTCTTCGGTAATTAATATTATTTTCTGATTATTTTTTACTTTTTATATAAACAGAATGTTGTTATCATTTTAATGGTGAACACACAAATTCACCCCGTGGGGTGAACAAAAAAAAAATTCTAATTATTTTATCGGGTCTAAAATTTGAAGGACCCTAATCCGACCTGAACTCAATCTAAGGATTCAAATGCACATACTTAATATTAATCATGTTTGGCTTAATTAGCTCGATCTCTCTGACGCCGCAATTCGAAAAGCTGTTGAGCTCAGAACTCCGATAAATTCGTGTCCGTTCGATTCAGATTCATATATCCAACCACAGGTTCTGTAAATGTCTGGATTATGCTAGAGATAGGGATAAAGGTCGGGGTTATGATCTTGTTAACTGTGCATTTTTCATTTAGCTAAATAATGTTTGAAACTTAGCTACCAAGTGCATTTATCTTAGAAAATAATTATTATTTATGTCAGGTGGCGAGAGTAGGCTGCATGTGTAGATCCAAGGGTATGGCCGGTATATTTGAAGCGAAACAGTACACATAGGGATGTTAATACGGGCTACCCCGGTCCGTTTAGACCCTGCCCGTTTAGGCCCTGTCCGTTTAGACCCGTTTAATGTCAGGCCCGTTTAGATCCGTTTAATATCAAGCCCGTTTAGAACTAAGCCCGTTTATATTGATAGTACCCGTTTAGCCCGTTTAGGTCCGTTTAAAATTTTTTTTTTGTGAATTCTATTTTTTTGTAAATAATCTTTTGTCATACCTTAATGTAATTTTATTAGTTTTTATTTGATTTTATAACTTTATAATAAATAGAAATTCAAATTAAAGCAAAATTTGAAAAAATCTATTCTACTTTTGATAAATATTAATTAGTTCATACTATCATAAAATATCAACAAATTCTAGTAGGTTTTAAACATAATTATAACCTAAATCATTTTCTAAAAAAAAAAGGAAAAACTATATATCATATAACTATTTTGTTTCAAACACACAAAATATATAAAAAATATTTTAAAACAAAATATTTTTAAATTCGTTTTAAATATCATTTTATATAAAAAAAAAATTCTTAAACGAGCCTAAACGGGTACCCGTTTATTTAGTGGGTATGCCCATCAACGAGACGGGCCTAAACGGGCAGACCCGTATAAGCCCGTTTATTTTTCATATCATAATTAACGGGTAACGGGTCCGCCCGTTTATACTAAGCCCGTTAGGCCCGCGGGCTTTGAGCCCATTTTAACATCCCTAACTGTACACATACCACGTAGCTAATTATACTTTATTCCGTGTATAGTAGATGCAGTTGCCCTTGTTTTAAATTGATTTATAAGTTTTGAAAATTATTTTAAAAATATTTATTGAGAAATACCCTAAGATAAACCTAAAAAAGTTTTTGTCACAAAAATAAACTTTAAGGAAAAAAATGACAAAAATAACCTTTTTGGAGTGGGATTTTGGGGGTAAATATACGTTTATACCCCTTGGGTTAACTAATCTAGACTTAGGGTTTAGAGTTATGGGGTGGGGTTTTGGGGGTGAGGTTTAAAATTGAAAAATTAAATAAAAAATATTATTTTTTAAAAAATAAAAAGGTCTAGTTTGGTCATTTTTGTTTTTGAAGTTTATTTTTGTGACAAAAACTTCAAAAGGTGTTATTTAAGAGATTTGCCCATATTTATATATAAGTTTATCAGCACTACTTAAAATTTAATATAACTTAAAATATCAAAAAAAATTAATATTTGACAATGGTAATATAAGAAACTTGTGTTTTATATCGCCATTATAAAATACAGATAATTTAAAAACTTTAAGTCATATTAAGTGTTAAGTATTGTCGAACAATAATTAATTTATGAATTCAATCTTTTCACTAATGTTGATAATAATTAATTTATAATATCTTATAAATTATTTGTAAAAGTATTGAAATATTTATGAAGTTTTATAAATTGGCTATAGAATTGATAAAATGATGAATAAAGATTTATAAATGAGTTTAAAGGTTTATAAAGAAATTTTAAACAACACATAATGATAATAAAGATTTTTAAACATTAATTATTCTTAGTGATAAAAACCCTCAATTTTTTTTGAATTGATAGAAAACCCAGAACCAAGTTTTAATATTATCCTCAACTTATAAACCGTTAAAATATGTCATCTTCTGTTAAAGTATTTTAGATAGAAAGTAGTATACGTTAACGGAAAGTCTAGAGTTTATTTCATAGAATTTTTAGTTGTAAATTTATTTTACGATTCATCTTTAATTGAGAAGTTTTATTACTAAAAACCCTATAATCTATCAAGAAGTCACGGTTTTGTATCCACCCCAACCCTTCCAGTCATCTAGAAACTAAACCAAAGAAGAAAAAAAGTGATTGGTTTTCCATTTCTTTGTTCTTTTGGAAACTTCAATCTCATGTGATAAAAGCATATATGTAGAGGTCAAAACCAATAAGATATGATGTGATTAAGCGGTGAGCGCATGAGCGGTGAGGCTCGTGATAAGTGTGGCTCAGTGTTGCTCTAAATTAAACACTTGATAATAATTCGATAAACATATTCTAGTTTACCTCTTTGTATAATTTGATATTTATGGCGGTATAACAAAGCCTTGAACATTATATATGTTGTGTGCAAACCTTTCGATATATACATGTTGCATTGCATCACTGAGAACGGATCAATCTGAAGAAGTGACAGTTCGTGTTCCAAGTCGTGTTCCGGTTAAGGAATACAAATATGTGCTATCAAAAAAAAATATTTACACTACATAACAAAAGATTAAAGAGCTAGCCAAGCTAAAAAGTGGAAACAAAACAAGGAATTTAAGCAAAATCGGTGAACACTGAGCTAAAGTAAGCGAACCCACGGGACTCATCCCACCTAAACCTCTTCCAAAATATCAAGACAAGAAAATTCATACGTCACTCTTCTATAGGAATGGCTATATAAATCCTAGATGGACACAAGGTTCCATACAACACAACACATATAGATCAACATATATACTAACCATGAAGCTGCTTCAGGGACTCGCGTTAGTTATTCTATTAGCTGCTGCGAGTTGCAAAGCTGATGAAGAATTTACTTGCGAAGAGAACGAACCATTCACATGTAGTAACACTGATAATTTAAGCAGTAAAAATTTCGGAAAAGACTTCATCTTCGGTGTTGCATCTTCTGCTTACCAGGCATGCATGCAACAAATGTTATTAAAAATATTATTAAAAATGCTAATTTATATCCAACTTTGCATGGTTGTTTCTTTTCATTTCAGATTGAAGGAGGGAGAGGTCGTGGTGTTAACGTTTGGGATGGCTTCAGTCACCGATACCCAGGTATGTCACGGTGACATATATATATATATATATATGTGTGTGTGTGTGTGAGATGAATGTCAGTTATATGTACACATATTAATCTATTTGTAATTACTATCAGAGAAAGCTGGGTCAGATTTGAAGAATGGAGACACTACTTGTGAGTCATATACGAGATGGCAGGTATATATATATATATATATATATAAATACTCATGACTGAACTATGTATAAAAACTAAGTATGCATTGACATGCAATTAAAATATGAAAAATGCAGAAAGATGTAGACATTATGGGCGAAATCAATGCTACTGGCTACAGATTCTCCTTTGCGTGGTCAAGAATCGTTCCAAGTATGTACACATTATCGATCAATCTATATATTTATATGTACGTCGTTTGTTTTTTAAAATCAATATAGTTGGAAGAGTACTAATTAATGTACAATATATAAACATGAGCAGAAGGAAAGGTGAGTAGGGGAGTGAACCAAGGAGGTCTTGATTACTACCACAAACTCATAGATGCCCTCCTCGAAAAGAATATAACTCCTTTCGTCACCCTCTATCACTGGGACCTTCCTCAAACACTCCAAGATGAGTATGAAGGTTTCTTGGACCGCCAGATCATGTATGTGCCACGCTTCTTAATTATATATGAATAGAGTTTTGGTCTTACTTACATGCATTACTGAAATGGTTCTATACTAATATGCACAGACAAGATTTCAAAGACTACGCGGATCTATGTTTCAAAGAATTTGGTGGAAAGGTGAAGCACTGGATCACGATCAACCAGCTATACACAGTGCCTACGAGAGGCTATGCA
Source organism: Moricandia arvensis (assembly GCA_905132765.1). Taxonomy (NCBI): domain Eukaryota; kingdom Viridiplantae; phylum Streptophyta; class Magnoliopsida; order Brassicales; family Brassicaceae; genus Moricandia; species Moricandia arvensis. The sequence goes on along the minus strand of CAJHQP010001139.1, from coordinate 97,488 downwards.
ATCGGAACTGATGCACCCGGTCGATGTTCTCCTATGGTTGATACCAAGAACAGGTGTTACGGCGGAAATTCTTCAACAGAACCCTATATCGTTGCACATAACCAGCTTCTTGCTCATGCCACGATTGTCGATCTTTACAGGACCAAATATAAGGTGAGTAGTCTCCATATGTAAAAAGGTGGTGTAAACTTAACATATATGATTCTGATCTAGTCATATATATATATCATGTGACCAACAGTTCCAAAAAGGGAAGATTGGACCAGTGATGATAACTAGATGGTTTCTTCCATATGATGAGTCTGATGCTGCTTGCGTAGAAGCAACTGAGAGGATGCACGAATTCTTCCACGGATGGTATATATATATTTTGATATCAAACGGTTATTATTACTGAAACTACATGTAGTCTGGATAACTAGAATTATTTTAGGGAAAATTGTTTTTTTAGACCAAAAAAGTAGGTATGTTGTCCCATTAGACTAATCCTAATCTATAATTGTCCCATTAACATAAATATTTCCAAAATGCCAATTATACCCTCAAAAATAAAAATTTAAAACTAATTGTGAAATATAAAAATATAAGTTAATAACTAAACTAATTAAAATTATTGATAAAAAATAATTAAAATAAATTGAAAAAATCGGAAATCCCCAAATAAAAAAACAACCCTAAGTCAAACAGTTGTTATCTCCGCCTCTGTCTGGTAACGCGATCGTTATCTCTCGGTGGGGGACAATGAAAGCGGCTGAAATGGAAGATTACTAGGTGTTGTATATCGATCTTGAGTACCAGAATGCTGTCTTCCAGCCCTCAAGGAGTTATCACTGGGTGCAACGCTGCTCATGACGAGACAAAGGTGTTTGGTGGTTCAAATCTATGTTCTGCATATAGTTACAGAAACTACAGACCTTCGTTCAATCTCTTTTACTTCCAGTGCTTGTGTAATAATATTCTACCTCTAAACTAAGTCTATTTGCGTAACAGAGTTGTCTGTTATACATAAGGTTTGTGTTCTTTTTTTTGTTGTTGTTATCATACGGATTTGTGAATCCAATTGAAGCCATGACTTATTTTAGTTTTCTTGTATTATTTGTTTCAGTCCGAATAGATACTGGTTCTGTGTTGCGACAACGAGTAGTATTAAGATATGGGACCTTGAGAGCAAGAGTGTTGTTGATAAATTGGAGGATGATCTTAGGGCGGAGGCTGAGAAGTGGGATAGTGGTGCCGGAACTGGTAACCAGAAGAAGGTATGTTATTGTTCATTATAGTTGTTGGAATCTTCTTACTGGTGTTCATGTGATTCATCGCTTGTTCTACATTGATTAGCTTAGGGATTGCACCAAAGTTAATAGCTTTACTTTAATTATGAAAAGTTGAAACTTTGGTAGAATATGTGTAAATAGATTAAAAGAATCAATTTTCTAATGTGATTCATTTGCATGTAACACTTTGCCTTAGGTAGGACTCTTGACTTTGATAATTAAGATTGGTGATGTGTAGTAAAGCTATTAACCAATAAAAATTGTATGATGGAAAAATGCAGGTGAACTACTTCACAAGCTTGAACTGAAGTGCAGATGGCAGCACATTCGTGATCTTCGGATTGGTTCAGTCTCACTGGATATAGTAGCGCTCGTCTCCATCCTTCATTTCAAATCATTGACGTCTATGTCAAGGAAAATGAGACCCTTAACGATACCCTATACTCTACTTAAACCTTTAACAAGACCCTAAACCTTAAATGATACCATATACAATTGTGATGAGATTTTCTATGATGAATTTTAATCTCTTCTCACTCCTTTGTAATGATCTTTATGAACTTTTATGTTTTATAAAAAACTGTGAGTTTATTTAGTTAGTTTATGTTTCGGTAAACATTATGTTGGCAATGAAATTTATTAGGCAATAGTCTTAAAAATCTTTCTTTTTCAAGTGTGGTTTGATGCCCTAAACACAATACCATGTTTGAAAATAATTTTTAAACTGAAACAATATCCTTAACCCGACCTGAATAAAATCCATACTTCTCCAAATCAAGACTCTAAACACAACACCGTAGAATGAAATAAGAAATGAATTTTCATTTAACTAAATTATTAAAAAAAACTGATAGATTTGGCTTTTGAACTCAAATTGGAGGCGCTGTTTGAACATAAACTAACCACTAGACTACTGAATCTTTGATGTAATCTTTGGTAATTAGTCAATATTAAATGTATGTTGTCTAAAACACATTTGATTTTTTCAAGTATAGAAACAAAATATTTACAACTATTTTCATTAATACACTTCCCCTAATTTTCGCAACTGTTCTTTTTTATCCGTAGAATAGACATTCTACTATGTGTAGAATACTGTAAAAATGTTTGAACTCAATTTCTACCGATTTTAGATTTCTAGTAATTTGTAGATTATGGGTTATACACGTTTTAGAGCGATAGGTTAAGCGTGGAATGTGTATTCCAAATATTTTTGGATTACTATTATTTACGTAGAAGACATATTCTAATCCTAGTAGATTCAGTGAAAAATTTGGATGTCATTTTCTACTTTGTAGAATGCCAATTCTACTGTTCGTAGAACAAAATCTGAAATTTTGATTTAGACATTTTTATAACTTGAAAAAATATATTATAATTTGATATAGGTATTTCATCAACAGTTCTTATTTTTCCAGATTTTTTTATTAGTAAAACTATTTATTTGATTTATTTTTTATAAATAGAAAAGGGCATTATAGACAAAAATGGTACAAATTTGGAATTAACCCAATGGGACAATGTTAATGTTTTTTGGCCTAAAAATACAATTTTCCCATTATTTTATTGAATGTATATATACTGAAAAAATAAACATGGATCAGGTACATGGAGCCGCTAACAAAGGGTAGATACCCAGACATCATGAGGGAGATTGTGGGTAGTAGGCTTCCCAACTTCACCGAGGTATCTTGGACTCTCATATGCCTCCCTAAGGAAGAAGGAGGACTGGGATTAAGGAACCTCTCTGTCTGGAACCACACCCTGTGTCTTCGCCTAATTTGGGTATTATTCTGCAGCTCTGATTCTTTATGGGCTTCATGGACTAAAGAAAACAAAATCCAAAATAGAATTTTCTGGGAAATTGAGTCATCTGATCATTTTTCTTGGACCTGGAAAACAATTCTTTCTCTCCGGCATACAGCTTCTGCGCTAATAAAGTGCAGACTTGGTAATGGGAGCCGAGCAAGTTTTTGGCATGACTCTTGGACCCCATTCGGAAGCTTGATAAAGTTTATTGGCCAGCATGGTCCAAGAGAGTTAGGGATTCCATCAGACGCATTGGTTGCCTCGGTGGTAACTCGTGAGGGCTGGTACTTACGTCATGCTCGTTCAGATAAAGCAATGGAGCTACAACTCCACCTCTGCTCGGTTAGTTCCCCTCACCCATCTGATCCTGATGATAAGTTTTATTGGTGTGTAAATGGTGTGGAACTAGAAAAATTCTCTACGAGACACACTTGGGATTTCCTCCGACCTAGAGGTCATGTTCAGGATTGGACTGCAAGTGTCTGGTTTAAGGGGGCAGTCCCACGACACGCTTTCCACTTCTGGGTTACTCATCTCGACAGGCTTCCTACCAGGTCTCGGCTAGCAAATTGGGGTCTCCCAATAGATCAATCTTGCTGCCTTTGTGGCAGTGTGCAGGAAACCAGGGACCACCTCTTCTTGAGGTGTGAGGTCAGTCATCATCTCTGGTCACTGATAACAAGGCGTCTAGGTTACAGGACCTTCACGTTCCACACTTGGATAGCCTTCACATCATGGCTGGGATCTAAACATCCTACGCATTCTTCCACCTTGCGTCGCCTTGTGGCCCAAGCAACAATCTACACCCTTTGGTATGAACGCAATAATCGTCTCCATAACAACATTTCATCATCACCAGCGGCTCTGTTCAAACAACTTGACAGACAGATCAAAGACGCCATAATTGCTAGACGAAACAAGAAGACTTTCCGGGGACTCCTTCGGTGCTGGCTTGCCTTCGCCTAGTCCTTAGTTTTTCTTCCTCCTTCCTTAAATTAGTTCTCAAGATCAAGTTTTCACCATGTTTTATCTTTTTGCCATGGTGCTTTCTTGTAAGTTATAACCTTTTGTATTACACAACATGCCCATTCTAGTAATGAAATTCATATTCTTAGCAAAAAAAAAAAAAAACTTCACCGAGGAAGAAGCAAAACTCGTTGCCGGTTCATATGATTTTCTTGGTCTCAACTATTATGTCGCTCAGTACGCCCAGCCAAAACCTAACCCATATCCTTCAGAGACACACACTGCCATGATGGACTCTGGCGTAAAGCTCACAAGTACCACTCTATTTCAAAATTAGTTACAACCTTTCTATGTATATATATGTGTGTTTTATCTCATTTTTGTGACAACATACTGTGACTGTGAGTGACCATCAATAATTATTTCATCCTTGTGTTTACAGATGAGAATTCACGTGGTGAAGTTCCTGGTCCACTGGTATATATGAATGATCCAACCCTATGATGTTTTTGTTTTCATTATTTATTTTACTTATTCTATTTTCAATATAACATCCCTAATTATGTTTTCTTGATTTTCTCAGTTCGTTGAAGACAAAGTAAATGGCAACAGCTATTACTACCCAAAAGGAATTTATTATGTAATGGACTACTTCAAAACCAAATACGGCAACCCTTTAATCTATGTCACCGAGAACGGTCAGTTCTACATATTACTACTCATATCTTTTCATCTATATTAGTATATTTTGATATTAGTCCAAGAAACTGACTTTTAATTATTGTTGAATATTTTCTTTTATGATTTAGGGTTTAGTACACCCACTTCAGAAAGCCGTTGTGAAGCTATTGCCGATTACAAGAGAATTGATTATCTCTGCAGTCATCTATGTTTTCTCCGTAAGGTCATCAAGTAAGTGGATGCTACTACTACATCAAGTAAGTGGATATCCGACCACATTTCAACTAAATAGTGTTGTATTGTATCTATTTATTTACTATCTATAGTGATAAACATATGCGATGAAAAGAAAAATTACGTAGATATCCTATCAAACTCCAATTCTGCAAAGTAATCTTATAAAAGTGTTCACACCATAAATCGTAGACGTCATCTTTACTTCTCTAAAGGAACCGGCAACTCGTACGTAACAAGGGTAAAACCGACGCAGTTAAAGAAAAATTGTTAGATAATATATTATGTCAAAATCATTGATATGCAATTAATTTCCTTCTTAAACTTGATCATTTGAAAAATTCTCCCTTGTGTCTATTGGGATTATACATAGAAGTTTGCGCATGTCTTAAAGATGACAACTTAAGAAAATCCAGTATAAATTCGTAACGTGAATGTTACTTAAACTGAAACTATTATTTATGGCCCTTCCTAATAACTCGAAGCCCAAGAGCACATAAATTTACATATTTCGTTCTTCAAAAAAGTATGAACAGTTTATTTTAATTCATGTTTGAAGTCATAGCTTTGAATGTTTCATGCATTTCAATAGAAGAACCTTTTGTCAAAAAGAATGTCTAGTTATGAAAAATATAACTTAAATGTATGAATTCTAACATAGTGTACAGTGAAACTAGGGAATAAACTATAGGTTGATACACAAGTCACGGTTTTGTACCATCACAGCCCTTCCAATCATCTAGAAACGATACCAAAAATAAAGCAAAAACATGTTTTCTTTTGTCTTTCGGAGACTCGGGTCTCATGTTATAAAAGCATATATAGAGAGGTCAAAACCAATAAGATATGCTGTGATTTTTTTTTATATTATGTAATTGTGAGCGGTGAGTCTCGTGATAAGTGTTGCCCTTGCCTGGATCAGTGTTACTCTAGATTCAAAACTAGATAATATTTCGATAAAAAAATAATGGCGTTATGACAAAGCTTTGAACATTATTTACTACAACGAATCTTGATGATGAGTGTTGTTCTAGTTTCGAACAAACCTTCGATATGTACATGCTGCAATGCACCATTGTCGATGGATCAACAAAGAAGGATTAAATATCTAAAGCATATAAAAACACATTCAGAATTCAGAAAAAGAATGCAACATTTTGTAAATTTTTTCCAGTGAAGCTGTCACACTAAAAGTGGAAACAAAACAAGAAACATAAGCAAAATCGGTGCACACTGAGCTAAAGTAAGTGATCCCACGGGACTCATCCAACTTAACCTCTCCTAAAATATCAAGACAAGAAAATACATACGTCACTCTTCCTTAGGAATGGCTATATAAACCCTAGATGGACACAAGGTTCCATACAACACAACACATATAGATCAACATATATACTAACCATGAAGCTGCTTCAGGGACTCGCTTTAGTTTTTCTCTTAGCTGCTGCGAGTTGCAAAGCTGATGAAGAATTTACTTGCGAAGAAAACGAACCATTCACATGTAGTAACACTGATAATTTAAGCAGTAAAAACTTCGGAAAAGACTTCATCTTCGGTGTTGCATCTTCTGCGTACCAGGCATGCATGCATGCAACAAATGTTACTTTTGACGTATTCAAAATACTATTAAAAATGCTAATTTATATCCAACTTTGCATGGTTGTTTCTACTCATTTCAGATCGAAGGAGGGAGAGGTCGTGGTGTTAACGTTTGGGATGGCTTCAGTCACCGATACCCAGGTATGTCACAGTGACATATATATATAGATGAGATGAATGTCGGTTATATATATGTACACATATTAATGTATTTGTAATTACTATCAGAGAAAGCAGGGTCAGATTTGAAGAATGGAGACACTACTTGTGAGTCATATACGAGATGGCAGGTTAGTTTATATATAGATACTCATGACTGAACTATGTATAAAAACTAAGTATGCATTGACATTCAATTAAAATATGAAAAATGCAGAAAGATGTAGACATTATGGGCGAAATCAATGCTACTGGCTACAGATTCTCCTTTGCGTGGTCAAGAATCGTTCCAAGTATGTACACATTATCGATCAATGTATATATTTATATGTACGTCATTTGTTTTTTAAAATCAATATAGTTGGAAGACTACTAATTAATGTACAATATATATATGTACGTCGTTTGTTTTTTAAAATCAATATAGTTGGAAGAGTACTAATTAATGTACAATATATATATACATGAGCAGAAGGAAAGGTCAGTAGGGGAGTGAACCAAGGAGGTCTTGATTACTACCACAAACTCATAGATGCCCTCCTCGAAAAGAATATAACTCCTTTCGTCACCCTCTATCACTGGGACCTTCCTCAAACACTCCAAGATGAGTATGAAGGTTTCTTGGACCGCCAGATCATGTATGTGCCACGCTTCTTAATTATATATGAATAGAGTTTTGGTCTTACTTACATGCATTACTGAAATGGTTCTATACTAATATGCACAGACAAGATTTCAAAGATTACGCGGATCTATGTTTCAAAGAATTTGGTGGAAAGGTGAAGCACTGGATCACGATCAACCAGCTATACACAGTGCCTACGAGAGGCTATGCTATCGGAACAGATGCACCCGGTCGATGTTCTCCGATGGTTGATACCAAGCACAGGTGTTACGGCGGAAATTCTTCAACAGAACCCTATATCGTCGCACATAACCAGCTTCTTGCTCATGCCGCGATCGTCGATCTTTACAGGACCAAATATAAGGTGAGTAGTCTCCATATGTAAAAAGGTGGTGTAAACTTAACATATATGATTCTGATCTAGTCATATATATATCATGTGACCAACAGTTCCAAAAAGGGAAGATTGGACCAGTGATGATAACTAGATGGTTTCTTCCATATGATGAGTCTGATCCTGCTTGCGTAGAAGCAACTGAGAGGATGCACCAATTCTTCCATGGATGGTATGTATATATTTTGATATCAAACGGTTATTATTACTGAAACTAGAGGTAGTCTGCATAACGAGAATTTTTTTATTGAATGTATATATACTGAAAAAATAAACATGGATCAGGTACATGGAGCCGCTAACAAAGGGTAGATACCCAGACATCATGAGGGAGATTGTGGGTAGTAGGCTTCCCAACTTCACCGAGGAAGAAGCAAAACTCGTTGCCGGTTCATATGATTTTCTTGGTCTCAACTATTATGTCGCTCAGTACGCCCAGCCAAAACCTAACCCATATCCTTCAGAGACACACACTGCCATGATGGACTCTGGCGTAAAGCTCACAAGTACCACTCTATTTCAAAATTAGTTACAACCTTTCTATGTATATATATGTGTGTTTTATCTCATTTTTGTGACAACATACTGTGACTGTGAGTGACCATCAATAATTATTTCATCCTTGTGTTTACAGATGAGAATTCACGTGGTGAAGTTCCTGGTCCACTGGTATATATGAATGATCCAACCCTATGATGTTTTTGTTTTCATTATTTATTTTACTTATTCTATTTTCAATATAACATCCCTAATTATGTTTTCTTGATTTTCTCAGTTCGTTGAAGACAAAGTAAATGGCAACAGCTATTACTACCCAAAAGGAATTTATTATGTAATGGACTACTTCAAAACCAAATACGGCAACCCTTTAATCTATGTCACCGAGAACGGTCAGTTCTACATATTACTACTCATATCTTTTCATCTATATTAGTATATTTTGATATTAGTCCAAGAAACTGACTTTTAATTATTGTTGAATATTTTCTTTTATGATTTAGGGTTTAGTACACCCACTTCAGAAAGCCGTTGTGAAGCTATTGCCGATTACAAGAGAATTGATTATCTCTGCAGTCATCTATGTTTTCTCCGTAAGGTCATCAAGTAAGTGGATGCTACTACTACAGATGCTTTTCCTCCAATAATAATCTTCTTTTTTTAAGAAAAGTAATATTTATATGATTGTTCTTTGTTTTTAGGGAGAAGGGTGTCAACGTGAAGGGATACTTCGCATGGGCTCTTGGAGATAATTATGAATTCTGTAAAGGCTTTACGGTCAGATTTGGACTCAGTTACGTTAATTGGGACGATCTCGACGACAGAAACCTCAAAGAATCTGGCAAATGGTACCAAAGATTCATTAACGGGACCGTCAAGAACCCAACCAAACATGGTTTCCTCCGCTCAAGCCTCTCCTCTCAGAGTCAGAAGAAGAGGCTTGCTGATGCATGAGACACTTTTTCCCACGTCAAGATCATCTATGTGTCTCCCACTCTTCTACCTACAATGTGTACTAAATAAAAAGATGATCATTACTAATGAATAAAAATAGTTTACCTACAACTACATTATGTCAAGTTTTCTTTCTAATCTGATTTATACCCTGAGCAAAGATCCACTAAGGATGGGACAGCAGAAACTAACATAATTTAAGTAGAAAAGGACTCAGACACACATACAAAAAAAACGAACAGCAAACTAGTTTAATAAAATATTAAGGAACTGATTAGTCTAAATCACTAATTATTTTAGTAAGTTCAGCTTCATATAATAAAATGATCTTCCACGTAATAAACAATGACCAGGCCTAGTACAAACTAAAAACCTACTACACCAAACTTATATCATCCTCAACTGAAACCAAAAGAAGCTAAACCGCAGTCCTTTGTGTTTTATGAATGTTTTCCCCATTCTCATATTAAGAGCTATGTCTCGTCACACATCACATATTTAAATAGTCCACAAAATGTTTTCGTTTAGTTTATAAAACATGTACATACAAAACAAAATTACTTGCCGTAAAAATGAGTTTCATTTTTGAAAGAATTAGTCAAATACCCATATTTGGTGTTGATATTAGAGAAATAACCATGATTTGACACAAAGGCAATTTGCTTTACAATTTTACATTAGATTGGACCATAATAACCTTCTAACGTTCTCTTTCTTCCAGACATTCTCTTTGTTCATCTGACATTCTCTTTCTTTCTTAACACTCTATTTTCTTCCTCTGTAATTATGTATCTCCTAATAACATATTTTTTTTTATTCTCACTCTTTTGCTTATTATAATTTTTAAAAAAAATAGAATATAAAAATATAATAGATAAAATAATTTAACATTTGATATAGTTGAACACATAAATTACAGTTGATTGCAAGATTTCAACATCTCTAAAATTTACAATCTGTTATAAATTCGATAATAGTGTTAGATTAATTGTTAGCAGTTAACTAATTTGTTAACGGATACACGTTTTGTTACCGGATAAAATACATGTATTTGTTAACAGCTAACACACCTGTTAACATTTATAAAATTTATTAACAGTTAATTTCTATGTTAATAATCACCAGTGTCGATTGTTAACAAAGTTGTTAACGGTTAGCAAACATTTGTTAACTTATAACACTTCTGTTAACGTCTACAATATTTGTTAACAGCCAACACATTTATTACCGCGAAGCGTAAAAATAATTGTTAACAGTTAACACTTATGTTAACGTCTACAATATTTGTTAACAGCGAACACATTTATTAACGCGAAGCGTAAAAATAATTGTTAACAACTAACACTTCTGTTAACGTCTACAATATTTGTTAACCGTTAACACGACGTCGAATCTAAAACCCAGAAAATTGATATCATCAAAAAATTGATGTAATTTAATTGTATGTACTTCTCTAATAACATATTTAAAATTATTTTTTTAAGAATCAAAGTGAACTCAAAAATATTTAACATATTTATTTTGCATGTAATTCATTTTGAAAATGATAAGAGGAGAGAAGAGCATTGATAACGAAAATGAAAAAAAAGCTGACACGCCCACATGTAAATGCAGGAAGGAAGGAGAGAGAGAGAAAGAAAGACAATTTTGTCAGACAAAATAAATCAGTCCCATCATGGGCAAGTGACTAGTATAGACCCCCATTTGGGGTGTATTGGCCAATTATCTCTTCATTTTTCATATAAGTTCTAAACGGGATATATGCTATCCTTAGAGTACATTCTGGGGATCATATATGCTATCTATGCCATCACCAAGAAGTAGTGATCTCTATTACTTCTATCACATCAACCATGTAAGGTAGGGGTCTCGGTTTTGGTTCGGTTAATTCAGATTTTTAACAGATAACAATTGGTGAACTGTAATAGTTTTTTCTCCTTCTGCGATTCTGAAGCCTCTGAGTACATCCCCGTCAACAGATTTTGGACTATATTGGTTGTGAGGAACCTGTTCGAGAAGAGAGTCGAAGGATTCGCCGATTCTAAAATCTAAAGTCGCGATGTCAGAGTTGCGGCTCCGTACATCCATCTTCCTAATCCACGATTCGTCACTGAGTGAAGATGAAAGTTGAAAATTTGTAAGTTTTGATTTCAAGTTCGAAGACGAGGAAGGAGATTAACAAGGGGTGTATTTCTACACTATTTTTATGAAATGGAATAGATTGTATTTCCTTTAAATTCGACACTTCTCTTATGTGTCATGTTTATAATGTACAATGTATTATTTTATATTTCATTCAATGCTTGAAAAAGTGGGTTCAATCTTGTTTAGCACTATAGTTTCCAAGTTTTATGTGTTTGTTGTTATTTCATGTTCTATTGATATAAGTGTTGTATCAATTTGTATATGAATTTTATATTGGTATGTCTATGATTTTGTAAAGAGAAATAGTATAGTTAAACGTAAATAGAATAGAATTTATTATGGCATCAATAAAATAGAATACAATGTGATGTTGAATGGAATGATTCCATCATTGGACAGATTTGATAAAGACACTGTCTTCTCCTCCTCCACCTTGCCACCCAGTCTCCCCCACCTCTTTTAAATGTTGTAGTATAATATTGTTTTGTTCTATTTTATTTGACGATTGTAGAATTGAATGTGATTTTACAGTGAAATCATATATATTAAATTTAACATATAATAAATATATATTATAGTTTATATTTGGGTTTGGTAGTGTTTGGGGTTTAGGGTTTAGTATTTAGTGATTGGAATGTTTAATATTTAAGGAATGTAAATGGGGTTATAATTATATAATATTTTGGCGATATAGAATAGAACACTCTCTAGGGTTTATAGGTTCTTTCCTAGGGTTTAGATTTACCAAGTAAGGGTTTGGATATAGTAAACCATATTATATACATTCTATTTTGGTTTATATTTCCTTGATTATGGTTTAGCTTTACTAATCATTGGTGTGTTTTGTATTGTTGTATTTTTGCAGGTGGGGAAGGTTTACTATTTACGTTCTATACTATGGATATAACACTAAAAAAACAAAGTCAAACATGTATACCTTATATGCTGGTTTAATATGTAACTTTTTCCGGTTTGATTGGTTTACTATACTACTTAAACTGTATAGAATAGAATATATGTAACATGCTAACCAAGTAAATATGCTTTGCCTAATATTGAAAAACAATTTATAGATTGTACTTGGATTTATATGTTCCTACCTAGGATTTAAATTAACTAAGTATGGATTTGGGTATAGTAGTCATCGGTTGTGGGTGAATTTAGTATGTATAGTTTCCACCACATATTGGGTGATGTACTATGTCACTAAAAATGGTATGTGGATATCCGACCACATTTCAACTAAATAGTGTTGTATTGTATCTATTTATTTACTATCTATAGTGATAAACATATGCGATGAAAAGAAAAATTACGTAGATATCCTATCAAACTCCAATTCTGCAAAGTAATCTTATAAAAGTGTTCACACCATAAATCGTAGACGTCATCTTTACTTCTCTAAAGGAACCGGCAACTCGTACGTAACAAGGGTAAAACCGACGCAGTTAAAGAAAAATTGTTAGATAATATATTATGTCAAAATCATTGATATGCAATTAATTTCCTTCTTAAACTTGATCATTTGAAAAATTCTCCCTTGTGTCTATTGGGATTATACATAGAAGTTTGCGCATGTCTTAAAGATGACAACTTAAGAAAATCCAGTATAAATTCGTAACGTGAATGTTACTTAAACTGAAACTATTATTTATGGCCCTTCCTAATAACTCGAAGCCCAAGAGCACATAAATTTACATATTTCGTTCTTCAAAAAAGTATGAACAGTTTATTTTAATTCATGTTTGAAGTCATAGCTTTGAATGTTTCATGCATTTCAATAGAAGAACCTTTTGTCAAAAAGAATGTCTAGTTATGAAAAATATAACTTAAATGTATGAATTCTAACATAGTGTACAGTGAAACTAGGGAATAAACTATAGGTTGATACACAAGTCACGGTTTTGTACCATCACAGCCCTTCCAATCATCTAGAAACGATACCAAAAATAAAGCAAAAACATGTTTTCTTTTGTCTTTCGGAGACTCGGGTCTCATGTTATAAAAGCATATATAGAGAGGTCAAAACCAATAAGATATGCTGTGATTTTTTTTTATATTATGTAATTGTGAGCGGTGAGTCTCGTGATAAGTGTTGCCCTTGCCTGGATCAGTGTTACTCTAGATTCAAAACAAGATAATATTTCGATAAAAAAATAATGGCATTATGACAAAGCTTTGAACATTATTTACTACAACGAATCTTGATGATGAGTGTTGTTCTAGTTTCGAACAAACCTTCGATATGTACATGCTGCAATGCACCATTGTCGATGGATCAACAAAGAAGGATTAAATATCTAAAGCATATAAAAACACATTCAGAATTCAGAAAAAGAATGCAACATTTTGTAAATTTTTTCCAGTGAAGCTGTCACACTAAAAGTGGAAACAAAACAAGAAACATAAGCAAAATCGGTGCACACTGAGCTAAAGTAAGTGATCCCACGGGACTCATCCAACTTAACCTCTCCTAAAATATCAAGACAAGAAAATACATACGTCACTCTTCCTTAGGAATGGCTATATAAACCCTAGATGGACACAAGGTTCCATACAACACAACACATATAGATCAACATATATACTAACCATGAAGCTGCTTCAGGGACTCGCTTTAGTTTTTCTCTTAGCTGCTGCGAGTTGCAAAGCTGATGAAGAATTTACTTGCGAAGAGAACCAACCATTCACATGTAGTAACACTGATAATTTAAGCAGTAAAAACTTCGGAAAAGACTTCATCTTCGGTGTTGCATCTTCTGCGTACCAGGCATGCATGCATGCAACAAATGTTACTTTTGACGTATTCAAAATACTATTAAAAATGCTAATTTATATCCAACTTTGCATGGTTGTTTCTACTCATTTCAGATCGAAGGAGGGAGAGGTCGTGGTGTTAACGTTTGGGATGGCTTCAGTCACCGATACCCAGGTATGTCACAGTGACATATATATATAGATGAGATGAATGTCGGTTATATATATGTACACATATTAATGTATTTGTAATTACTATCAGAGAAAGCAGGGTCAGATTTGAAGAATGGAGACACTACTTGTGAGTCATATACGAGATGGCAGGTTAGTTTATATATAGATACTCATGACTGAACTATGTATAAAAACTAAGTATGCATTGACATTCAATTAAAATATGAAAAATGCAGAAAGATGTAGACATTATGGGCGAAATCAATGCTACTGGCTACAGATTCTCCTTTGCGTGGTCAAGAATCGTTCCAAGTATGTACACATTATCGATCAATGTATATATTTATATGTACGTCATTTGTTTTTTAAAATCAATATAGTTGGAAGACTACTAATTAATGTACAATATATATATGTACGTCGTTTGTTTTTTAAAATCAATATAGTTGGAAGAGTACTAATTAATGTACAATATATATATACATGAGCAGAAGGAAAGGTGAGTAGGGGAGTGAACCAAGGAGGTCTTGATTACTACCACAAACTCATAGATGCCCTCCTCGAAAAGAATATAACTCCTTTCGTCACCCTCTATCACTGGGACCTTCCTCAAACACTCCAAGATGAGTATGAAGGTTTCTTGGACCGCCAGATCATGTATGTGCCACGCTTCTTAATTATATATGAATAGAGTTTTGGTCTTACTTACATGCATTACTGAAATGGTTCTATACTAATATGCACAGACAAGATTTCAAAGATTATGCGGATCTATGTTTCAAAGAATTTGGTGGAAAGGTGAAGCACTGGATCACGATCAACCAGCTATACACAGTGCCTACGAGAGGCTATGCAATCGGAACAGATGCACCTGGTCGATGTTCTCCGATGGTTGATACCAAGCACAGGTGTTACGGCGGAAATTCTTCAACAGAACCCTATATCGTCGCACATAACCAGCTTCTTGCTCATGCCGCGATCGTCGATCTTTACAGGACCAAATATAAGGTGAGTAGTCTCCATATGTAAAAAGGTGGTGTAAACTTAACATATATGATTCTGATCTAGTCATATATATATCATGTGACCAACAGTTCCAAAAAGGGAAGATTGGACCAGTGATGATAACTAGATGGTTTCTTCCATATGATGAGTCTGATCCTGCTTGCGTAGAAGCAACTGAGAGGATGCACCAATTCTTCCATGGATGGTATGTATATATTTTGATATCAAACGGTTATTATTACTGAAACTAGAGGTAGTCTGCATAACGAGAATTTTTTTATTGAATGTATATATACTGAAAAAATAAACATGGATCAGGTACATGGAGCCGCTAACAAAGGGTAGATACCCAGACATCATGAGGGAGATTGTGGGTAGTAGGCTTCCCAACTTCACCGAGGAAGAAGCAAAACTCGTTGCCGGTTCATATGATTTTCTTGGTCTCAACTATTATGTCGCTCAGTACGCCCAGCCAAAACCTAACCCATATCCTTCAGAGACACACACTGCCATGATGGACTCTGGCGTAAAGCTCACAAGTACCACTCTATTTCAAAATTAGTTACAACCTTTCTATGTATATATATATGTGTGTTTTATCTCATTTTTGTGACAACATACTGTGACTGTGAGTGACCATCAATAATTATTTCATCCTTGTGTTTACAGATGAGAATTCACGTGGTGAAGTTCCTGGTCCACTGGTATATATGAATGATCCAACCCTATGATTTTTCTTTCATTATTTATTTTACTTATTCTATTTTCAATATAACATCCCTAATTATGTTTTCTTGATTTTCTCAGTTCGTTGAAGACGAAGTAAACGGCAACAGCTACTACTACCCAAAAGGAATTTATTATGTAATGGACTACTTCAAAACCAAATACGGCAACCCTTTAATCTATGTCACCGAGAACGGTGAGTTACTTCTACATATTACTACTCATCTCTTTTCATCTATATTAGTGTATTTTGATATTAGTCCAAGAAACTGACTTTTAATTATTGTGGAATATTTTTTTTTTATGATTTAGGGTTTAGTACACCCACTTCAGAAAGCCGTTGTGAAGCTATTGCCGATTACAAGAGAATTGATTATCTCTGCAGTCATCTATGTTTTCTCCGTAAGGTCATCAAGTAAGTGGATGCTACTACTACACATGCTTTTCCTCCAATATTTATCTTTTTTTAAAAAAAAAGTAATATTTATATATATGATTGTTCTTTGTTTTCAGGGAGAAGGGTGTCAACGTGAAGGGATACTTCGCATGGGCTCTTGGAGATAATTATGAATTCTGTAAAGGCTTTACGGTCAGATTTGGACTCAGTTACGTTAATTGGGACGATCTCGACGACAGAAACCTCAAAGAATCTGGCAAATGGTACCAAAGATTCATTAACGGGACCGTCAAGAACCCAACCAAACATGGTTTCCTCCGCTCAAGCCTCTCCTCTCAGAGTCAGAAGAAAGCGTCTTGCTGATGCATGAAACACTTTTCCCCACGTCAAGATCATCTCTGTGTCTCTCACTCTTCCTAGTTGCTCCATAGATAAGGAGCTTCTTCGTCCTACAATATGTAATAAATAAAAATTCTCAATAAAAAGATGATCAAGAATAAAAGTAATTAACCTACTACTACATTACTTCAAGTCAAAGGGATGAGAGGGGAAATAACACAATTTAAATTGAAAAAGACTCAATCACACATACACAATAAATACCCAAACCTCAAACTAGACTAGTGTAACAAAAATATTAATGGACCGATAAGCCTACAGTTAATTAATTAGCTTAATAAGTTCAACTTTATATAATAAGTTGTATTTTCAACAGAACAGACCATGATCGACCCTAAAATAAATTCAAACTAGTTAAACCAAAGTTCTATCAACCTCAATTAAAACTAAATCAAAATTTACATATGTTTTATGTTAAGTTATTACTTGGATAAAACCCTTATTGAAACGCGGATTATGTTTCTTTTAATTTGTTTAATTTTCAAATCAGAAAAATAAAATTATATTGATTCATCTATTTTTTTGTCAACTTACAGATTCATCTAATCTTCTAAATAAACTGTTTAGCTAGTCTAACTTGTGTTGTACTATAGACGCTTCATTGTCTTATTAGTTTGTTTATATTAATAACATCATTTTGTTTAACTTAAATTATTAGATAATATATATTATTATTTGAAATTATGTTTTTGTAAGCATGGTACTATTTCATAATTAATTAACATAATATATATTTTTTCTTTCAATATTTAGAAAAAAATTGCAGAAGTATTTTAATTTTACTACAAATTTGATATCACTTTCAAATTTATTATTAAAAGATAACTATTTCATAAATATATTAAATTTTTGATGAAAAGACTAAACTAACATTTATAAATGTTTAAATATAATTTATATAACATTTATAGAAGTTTATAAATTTAATCTAATTTCCTAAATACTATTCTCTTTGTTTCATTTTAGGTATTGTCGTATAGTAAAATTTTCATACAAAATAAGCATCATTTTAGAATTTAATACATAATTTATTAACTTTATATGCTATATGACTTATTACAATATTTTATTTATTTTTCTATTGGTTGAATATGGTTAAGTGAGTAGTTAATGATATTGTATTTAAAAATGTACCAAAATTAAATATTTTTAAATTTATGTATACAAATCTAAAAACACTAAAATAAATAGAGTGAGTAAATCATAAACAATAATCAATAAACCATAAATTCAAATGTTAATATATTAAGATTAAATGTATTTTTGAAAAGATGTAGCCAATTTATACTACATCTGGCAATTTCTTGAAATTGTTTTTTTTCTAGCCATTTCTAAAAAAAAATCAACCCAAAGGTCCTAAGTCGTTACTGTTTAGTCCGGGGAAAAAAACGAAAAACATATTCCATTATTTCTGTTCTCCTTTCTTTTCTTAGAAGTTTTTTTATCTGATTTGTAGACTAAATCAAATTTAGGTTAGACTAAATTAATTTATAAGATTTTGTTGGTTCAATATATACTATTGCTTTGTTTCTCAAATATTTTTTGTTGGTTTAAACTTATCTATTGTAGATCAGCCACAGATTTGAAACTAATCAATTCATTGATGCATACTCCCTCTGTGCCAGAAAACGTATATTTCAGAGTTTTTATACATATTAAAAAAACATATTTAATTTTGCTTGCAATACATAATTTTTGTAATTGATTAATCCTCACAATTTTTAGATAGTAGAATTTCAATAAATACAATTATATTTTTATACTATTAGTAATGTATTGAAAATATAAATATATATTTATATATGTATATACATAATTTTAAAAAAAAATATTTTTTTCTTAAATATGCATCTTTTGGAACGAAGCAAGTATATAGTAATAATATTTTTTAAATTTTGTAAGATATATACCATAAACATATATTATACATATTTGATTTTTCGCAATATTCTTAAAATATGGTAATAACAAATATGGCTATATAGTGTTCCAAAAAAAACAAATATGGCTATATACCATAAAAATTATAACTATTATTAAACTAATAATATAAGTATAATATTTTTAATATTGACTTATGAGAAAAAAGTTTGTCAATTTTTTATAATTATTTATATTTTTAAAAGTTAAGTGTATATGTATCTATCAAACTAAACAATTTTTATTAGTTTTATGAATAGTTAAAAATACTTATTGACAAGAATTTTGATTTTTTGGCAAGATTTTAAAATATGGTAATAACATTAATGAAATTTTCTATTTTATCTTAATTTTACTTAATTTAATTAAATACAAATTAAATTAAAATATTGTTAAAAAATCAATATATAATTATTTATATTTTAATCTGTAAATAAATATTCAGTTTGGTTTATTTGTCAATTAACATATTAATTTTATCATTTTGATGTATCTTAAGTTAAATTAAAGAAAAATCAATTTTTGAATCTATATATTAAGTATATTATTTAAATAAATATAGTGGATCATTAAATATAATATAGTATAATCAAATTATTAATTTAGAAAACATAATTTATTTAATGAATTGAAATAAATCTTGGCTGATCTCATGTTAACAGTTGTGAATTTTTAGTCAACTTGACAAGTCTGGCGGAAGGCATCCCCATTTATTATAAAAACATGTTGACTTTTAAAATTTCAGTTACATTTATTTTAATGCATCAAACTAGTTCAAAGAAAAAAGATGGGTGAAATCGAATAGGTATTAATTAAAAAAAATTGACTGAGAAGAAAATAGTTAACTAACAGGATAAAATAGTAACCGTTAACAAAGATAGTCAAATAAGAATCTAAATAAAAAAGCAACATATTGATGTTTTGCACCAACTTAAAAGCCAAAAAAAAAAACTTTGGAAAATATTATTTGAGCGTCCATACATATTTGGTAAGTTGATCTTTAATTGCATCTATGAGATTGCCGTTTCTCAATTTTTTTGTGGACGTTTTTCTTGTCGACTTCTGTTTTTCAACTGTTGTGTGGTTAATCACATTAATTAACAACAGAACAAATGCAATTGATCTCGTAAGCTTTATAAGAAGGCTCAAGATTCGAAACCCATGTTCATACATATTCTTTGCAACATAGGAAAAAACTATAGATAAAGAGCCGCAATGAGATTGATACTAATCTTTCTGATTTTGTGTGGCTTCTACAATGAAACACATGGGAAAGTTTCATTAGATATCGACAAGAAACTGAGGACTCTTAATAAGCCAGCTTTAAAGACTATCAAGGTATGTATGTGATCTGAAGTCACAATATAATAGTTCATGTGTAGATTTATTTCGGTTTCTAAGTTCCGAAAATCGATTGTACGTAATATATTTGTAGAGTGAAGATGGAGATCTAATAGACTGTATAGATATCTACAAACAACATGCTTTTGATCACCCTGCCTTAAGAAACCACAAGATTCAGGTAAACAAAATTCTACATACCCATGACATTTTGGTTTTCATATTCTTTTTTGTGCATGTCATCCTTGCGCAGGGAGCATGCTAATCTTCTTTGTATCGTTCCAATTTTATCGGATTACATACAAATGATTTATTTACAAATTCTACACTGATGCATGCAGATGAAACCTAGTGTGGAGTTTGATACAAAGAAGACCACTACTCCAAACAATGGTTCTTCTAAACCAATCACGTCCCAGATTTGGTCCAAATCTGGGAACTGTCCCGTTGGGACAATACCAGTTCGTAGAGTCAGTAGAGCAGACATAATGAGAGCCTCTTCGCCGTCTCATTTTGGAAGAAAAACTCATCGCAGTTATAGTTTTCTCGACAATGCACTTCAACACAAGGCCAATTTCAATCTAACTGCTGGAAGATTACGCGAACCCGGCGCAATTAACCGATCGGTACGTACATTAAATGTAACGTCTTGAATGAAGAAATTCAAGAAAGATTATTTTTATTATATGTTTTTTTTCATTTCTGGTTTGAAAGAATAATTAATGCAAAAAAAATATTATCAAAATCAAAATGAAACATATCAAAACTGAATAATTTATTTAACTGGAATGTATATATATGGATATGATTATCACAAGAAACATTTCATCTTTGTTGATGATTTTAGGAAGCGGTCATTGTGGCTCTAGGGTTCAATTTTCTTGGCGCTCAGTCCGATATAAACATCTGGAACCCTCCAGGAGTTCAAGCTGGGGACTACAGTTCTTCTCAGCTCTCGCTGGTTGGTGGCATGTCAAATTCATTTGAGAGCATAGAAGCTGGTTGGATGGTACGTACGGTTTTTTCATCTTTAGAAGTGTTATTCTGAGAATATAAAACTCCATCTCAAAAGTTTCACCGGGACACGAGTAATATATAAAGGAGTACGGTCAATCCATTTATCAACAATTGGTTTTTAGTTGAAAATCTTGTTATAATTTTCATTAGTAGTAAACGGTAAACTCCATGGCCATTAAACCATTTCAGGTGAATCCAAGCGTTTTCGGAGACTCTCGGACACGTCTCTTCGCCTACTGGACTGTAAGTAACTTCATAACATGAATACTGATTTTAGAACATTTCAACCAGTTCATAACTAATCTTTCTTTATATTTGGATCTGCAGATAGATGCATACATTAAAACAGGATGCATCAACCTCTTATGCTCTGGATTTGTACAAACAACTACTAAGTTCGCCCTGGGTGCAGCCGTTGAACCCGTTTCGGTTCCCGAGGGTGCACAATATTACATCGCCTTTAGCATATATTTGGTAACATTTTATGATTTATATAATATGATCACCATCTTTCACATTCTAACATAGTATAATGAGTAGATTGACCAGACATCATTAACTCAATTTAAAAAGACGTTTGATCATTGCGTCAGAAGTCTCCCGTTTGAGTAACTGTTGGGATGAAACTAAGATTATTTATTGTGTTGTGATTTCGGGTCTATGATGATTACAGGCTTTGCCCCTGAATTTTTTGGTATTAAAAGAAAAGAAATATAATGAGTACATTGGTTTCTAATTTTTAAATTGGACAGTATATTAAACTAAATATAAAGTGAACCAGGGCCTGTATGCTCTCTAACATTTATGTTTCATCCTCGACCTTGTTTCCAGGATCCAAACAGTGGGAACTGGTGGCTGACTTGCGGAAACAACGTGATAGGTTACTGGCCGAGGACACTCTTCAATGCCCTCAAGCACTCTTCAACCGCAGTGCAGTGGGGTGGAGAAGTCTATAGCCCTAATGTGATGAAGAAGCCACACACAAAAACTACAATGGGGAGTGGATATTGGGCATCTGGCCGGTGGAGCCGTGCTAGTTTCCACACCAACCTTAGGATCAAGGACTTTTCATTGCAGGTCAAGTTTCCTCAGTATCTAGGCCAGTACGTGGATGAGAACAACTGTTATTCTACAGAGCTCCACAGGGACACCTACATGTCGGAGCCGCGTTTTTACTTCGGGGGACCTGGCCAGAATTATCTATGTCCTTGATGATCATGTTTGATGTTTTCAGTGTTCATTATCTTTTTTGTTGGTCCAATTTAGATCTAAGAATTGCAAACTTCAATTTATATATTGGATATAAAAATAAGCATAGTGCAAAATAAGAAGAAAAATTTAATGAATTTCCATGATCACCCTAAAAATTAGAAAGGAAGTCAAAATACTGTTTCTTGAGATCTGAATTGTGAAAAGTTAATTAGTAGTAAATATTTTTATTTTGCCAAATAAATCTGATATTTAGATGTCCATCTTTTCTTAAATCGAGAACTGGGATTTGGGAACAATGAACTAAAACATTAATTGTTTTTCAAAATATAAAGATAAACTTGATTTTTTTCAGTTGTGAGTTGTGAAAATGGTTAGCAATCAAGGAAACACAATGAATCATATGACATTTTTCGACCATCTTTAATAAGTTGACCAGAATTTTAGTAGTTAATTCAGAATCCATCTTTTGTACGTTTTTTTTTTTTGAAAGGAAATCTTTAGTAAGTTGACCAGCTGCAGATTCTTATTTAATTAAATAGGGGAACAATAAAATATATATGCATATAAACTTTTAAGGTTTATGTTTGGTGAACTAACGTAGAAAGACCCATTTAAATAAAATTAGGTATCTACCCGCGCTAAACGCGGATTTTTTTTTATTTTGATTTAAAGTTTAAATTTTAATAGAGTAATATTAAAAAAAATCTTATTGATAAAGCAAAATTATATCGATTTTTTGTGTGAAGTACATGAAATTGTGATTTGTTTTCGAAAACTTTACCTTTTCATGTGTATTTGTTTTAGGATGAAACAATGGTTTGGTTGTAAGTTCATATATAAGATAATGGTTTCCACTACATATGTAGCGGACGATGCGAGTAGCTCCTGAATCTGTCGAAACCCTTAGCCAAAATCTTTCATCGGATATAGAGTGGTCACTACAAGATGCAGCCGCAATACCGACGGCCATTTTCGTCAGAATTTCGTCGGGCAAGGCCATTCCCGACGAATTTCCGACGAATATGACTGTCGGTATGGTTTCGTCGGAAACTCAAATGTTGTCGGGAATCCGTCGGAAATTCCCGACGGCCTTCCGACGGACACGAAAGCCGTCGGAAATTCCCGACGGACACGAAAGCCGTCGGAAATTCCCGACGGACAAACGCCGTCGGAAATTCCCGACGGACAAACGCCGTCGGAAATTACCGATGGACGAAAGCCGTCGGAAATTCCCGACGGACCAAAGCCGTCGGAAATTCCCGACGGACGAACGCCGTCGGAAGGCCGTCGGGAATTTCCGGATTTGAATTTAAAAATTGTTTTTTAATATTTTAGTTTTTAAATTTATTTAATTGAAATATTTAAAAATATTAAAATGTAAATATAGAAATTTAAACAAAAATATATTATAGAAATTTTAAAGTTTTACAAAATTAAAAAAAACATTCAAAAAGTTCATAATTTAAAAAAAAAAACACTAAAACCTTCTAGAAAAAATGTCTTCCATCCTCTTCATAAGTTTCTGATTTAACCTCCTTGTCTCCGCCATCTCCTCTCGATATGCCGCCATCTCAGCCGACTGTTGCTCCATTTGAGCCGATTATTGTGTCATCTATAAATACAAATACCATTTTTTAAAAATATATAATTATTAGAAAACGTTTTTTTTAAAAATGCTTTAAAATGTTATATAAACCTTTTTTATAAATACAAATAAACTTTTTAAAAATGTTTTAAAATATGTATAATTATTAGAAAACATTTTTAAAAAATGTTTTAAAATGTTATATAAACCTTTTTTATAAATACAAATAATCTTTTTAAAAATGTTTTAAAATATGTACAATTATTAGAAAACGTTTTTAAAAAATATTTTAAAATGTTATATAAAACTTTTTAATAAATACAAATAACCTTTTTAAAAATATTTTAAAAATGTATAATTATTAGAAAACGTTTTTTAAAAAATGTTTTAAAATGTTATATAAACCTTTTTTATAAATACAAATAATCTTTTTAAAATGTTTTTAAATATGTATAATTATTAGAAAACGTTTTTAAAAAATGTTTTAAAATGTTATATAAACATTTTTTATAAATACAAATAACCTTTTTAAAAATATTTTAAAATATGTATAATTATTAGGAAACGTTTTTAAAAAATGTTATATAAACCTTTTTTTTATAAATACAACTAACCTTTTTAAAAAATGTTTTAAAATATGTATAATTATTAGAAAACATTTTTAAAATATATATAATTATTAGAAAACGTTTTTAAATATATATATATATATATATGTGTATAAGTATAAGAAAACGTTTTTTTAAAAAAAAATTATATAAATATTTTAACTTTAAAATTCCAAAAACAAGAAAATAAACTAACATTCACAAAAACACAATCAAAACTAATGTAAATCACAACCTAACAACACAAATCTAAGATCTAATTCCTAAAACTATCCATTCTAACCAAAGACCCTAAATTTGAAACCTAAAATCCCTAAACCTAACTTCCAAATCCTCAAAAAACAACTAATAAGAAGAGGGATTAGATACTTACATGATTTGGGATAGAAGTATGAGAGATTTGGGGGATTTTGAGCCGAAATCGGAGAGAAAAGAAGAAGAAATCGCGGAGAAGAAGAAGAGACCCGAGAGGAAGAGAAGAGAAATGGAGAAGGAAGAAGAAAGAGGAAAATATAATTAAAACAAAACCGACGGATAAGTGCCGTCGGGATTCTGTCGGTTTTTTATTTATTTAAAATTCAATTTTTTTTGTTCCCGGTAAACCAAATTCCCGACGGCATTCCGACCAAATAGTGTCCGTCGGTGAAAAAGCCGTCGGGAGTTTGTCGGGATATTGTACTTCGCGAGGCTGACAAGTCCCATAGCAAATAATATGTCCTTTCCGTCGGGAATCCGTCGGGAATTCCCGACGGATTCCCGACGGAAAGGACATATTATTTGCTTTACAATTTTTTTTTTAACTTTTCCGTCGGAAATCCATCGGGAATTCCCGACGGATTCCCGACGGAAAGGACATATTATTTGCTTTACAATTTTTTTTACGTTTCCGTCGGAAATCCGTCGGTAATTCCCGACGGATTTCCGACGGCCTTTGGCATTTTATAGTTTTTGGGTTTCATAATATTGTGGATAACTTCATTATATGATAATCTCTTTATATTAATGATTTAGAGGGACTATAACCATTAAAATATTTAAAATAATACCGATTACACAAAGCAATTATTGTGAAAGTAGATTTCCGCAATGTATGTCTTTAAATGTATAAGTGTTAAGGTGATATATAAAGAATATGTCGATGTTCTTCATTATAATTTTTTAGATGAAAATTTCATTACTTGTGAATAAATATCCTATTACGCACTTAAGAAGTGCCATTTCGACATTTTCCGTATCCAAAAAATGACAAAATTAGGCATTTACTCAATGAAATTAGACGGCCGTCGGAAATCCATCGGGAATTACCGACGGATTCCCGACGGACTTGCATATGTCTGTCGGGAATCCGTCGGTATTTTTCCGACGAATTCCTGACGGAGCCAGTTTCCGTCGGGAATTACTGACGGAATTCTGACGGATTCCCGATCCTGTCCAACGGTAACAAAAATCGTCAAGATTTCGTCGGATTTCTGTCGGTATTTCCCGACGGAAGAGATGTTGTCGGAATTTCGTCGGGTTTTTTTGACGAAATTCTGACGAAAAAAAAATTACCATTTTCGTCAGGTAGCCGTCGGAATGTCGTCGGTATATTCCGACGGCCGCGCTCTCCGTCGGAATGTCCGTCGGGAATTGCCCTTCTTTCTTGTAGTGGGTTGTCGTCGACGTTCCCACAAATCTGAGAGACCTTCTCAACTAAAAGTAACACATATGGTTTTGGTAAAGAAAAGTAACACATACAGTTTTAGTGAAGAAGAAGAGACCACAACTTAAATGAGAGAAAGGTAAAAAAATATTTTTATTTATTTTTAATCGTTTAGTTTAACCGGTTGCATATAAAGACATAAAAGCATTATTACACAAAATATACATTGTATCGTAGCATATTAAGGTAAATAGTCAGTTAGTTAATTATAATATTTTTTACGTTATACAATCCAATTTCCCTTATTTTTATTCATGTCTGAAGTCATAGCTTTGCACTGTTTCATGCATTTCAATAGAAGAATCTTTTGTCAAAAAGAATATCTAATTATGAAAATTAAATAGAACTAAAAAAGTATGAATTCTAACATAAGTGTAGAGTTAAGATATTGAATAAACTATAGGTTAATACACAAGGTTCTGCGTTTCAACCCTTCCAGTCATCTAGAAACGAAACCCAAAAAAAAGAAAAAAAAAAGTGATTGGTTTTCCATTTCTTTTTTTCTTTTGGAAACTCAAATCTCATGTGATAAAAGCATATAGAGAGGTTAAAACCAATAATATATGATGTGATTGTGAGCGGTGAGAGGTGAGGCTCATGATTAGTGTGGCTCAGTGTTGCTCGAAAAATTAAACACTTGATAATATTTCGATAAACATATTTAATAACTTTATTGCGGTATAACGAAGCCTTGAACATTATCTACTACAACAAATCTTGATGATGTGTTATGTCATTCTTGTTTTGCGAAAACCTTCAATATATACATCACTGTCAACGGATCAATTTGAAGATGTGACCGTTCGTGTTCCAAGTCGTGTTCCGGTTTAGGAATACAAATATGTGCTATGTAACAGGAATTCTTTTTTACATTACATAATAAAAAATTAAAGAGCTAGCCGAGCTAAAAAGTGGAAACAAACCAAGAAAATTAAGCAAAATCGGTGAACACTGAGCTAAAGTAAGCGAACCCACGGGACTCATCCCAACTAAACCTCTCAAAATATCAAGACAAGAAAATACATACGTCACTCTTCTTTAGGAATGGCTATATAAACCCTAGATGGACACAAGGTTCCATACAACACAACACATATAGATCAACATATATATTAACCATGAAGCTGCTTTATGGACTCGCTTTAGTTATTCTATTAGCTGCTGCGAGTTGCAAAGCTGATGAAGAATTTACTTGCGAAGAGAACGAACCATTCACATGTAGTAACACTGATAATTTAAGCAGTAAAAATTTCGGAAAAGACTTCATCTTCGGTGTTGCATCTTCTGCTTACCAGGCATGCATGCAACAAATGTTACTTTTGACGTATACAAAATACTATTAAAAATGCTAATTTATATCCAACTTTGCATGGTTGTTTCTATTCATTTCAGATCGAAGGAGGTAGAGGTCGTGGTGTTAACGTTTGGGATGGCTTCAGTCACCGATACCCAGGTATGTCACGGTGGATATATACATATATATATGAGATGAATATCGGTTATATGTACACATATTAATGTATTTGTAATTACTATCAGAGAAAGCAGGGTCAGATTTGAAGAATGGAGACACTACTTGTGAGTCATATACGAGATGGCAGGTTAGTATATATATATAGATACTCATGACTGAAACTATATAAAACTAAGTATGCATTGACATGCAATTAAAATATGAAAAATGCAGAAAGATGTAGACATTATGGGAGAAATCAATGCTACTGGCTACAGATTCTCCTTTGCGTGGTCAAGAATCGTTCCAAGTATGTACACATTATCGATCAATCTATATATTTATATGTACGTCGTTTGTTTTTTAAAATCAACATAGTTGGAAGAGTACTAATTAATGTACAATATATAAACATGAGCAGAAGGAAAGGTGAGTAGGGGAGTGAACCAAGGAGGTCTTGATTACTACCACAAACTCATAGATGCCCTCCTCGAAAAGAATATAACTCCTTTCGTCACCCTCTATCACTGGGACCTTCCTCAAACACTCCAAGATGAGTATGAAGGTTTCTTGGACCGCCAGATCATGTATGTGCCACGCTTCTTAATTATATATGAATAGAGTTTTGGTCTTACTTACATGCATTACTGAAATGGTTCTATACTAATATGCACAGACAAGATTTCAAAGATTATGCGGATCTATGTTTCAAAGAATTTGGTGGAAAGGTGAAGCACTGGATCACGATCAACCAGCTATACACAGTGCCTACGAGAGGCTATGCAATCGGAACAGATGCACCTGGTCGATGTTCTCCGATGGTTGATACCAAGCACAGGTGTTACGGCGGAAATTCTTCAACAGAACCCTATATCGTCGCACATAACCAGCTTCTTGCTCATGCCGCGATCGTCGATCTTTACAGGACCAAATATAAGGTGAGTAGTCTCCATATGTAAAAAGGTGGTGTAAACTTAACATATATGATTCTGATCTAGTCATATATATATCATGTGACCAACAGTTCCAAAAAGGGAAGATTGGACCAGTGATGATAACTAGATGGTTTCTTCCATATGATGAGTCTGATCCTGCTTGCGTAGAAGCAACTGAGAGGATGCACCAATTCTTCCATGGATGGTATGTATATATTTTGATATCAAACGGTTATTATTACTGAAACTAGAGGTAGTCTGCATAACGAGAATTTTTTTATTGAATGTATATATACTGAAAAAATAAACATGGATCAGGTACATGGAGCCGCTAACAAAGGGTAGATACCCAGACATCATGAGGGAGATTGTGGGTAGTAGGCTTCCCAACTTCACCGAGGAAGAAGCAAAACTCGTTGCCGGTTCATATGATTTTCTTGGTCTCAACTATTATGTCGCTCAGTACGCCCAGCCAAAACCTAACCCATATCCTTCAGAGACACACACTGCCATGATGGACTCTGGCGTAAAGCTCACAAGTACCACTCTATTTCAAAATTAGTTACAACCTTTCTATGTATATATATATGTGTGTTTTATCTCATTTTTGTGACAACATACTGTGACTGTGAGTGACCATCAATAATTATTTCATCCTTGTGTTTACAGATGAGAATTCACTGTTAGGAAATACGGGTCAAATTTCTTTGCGGAAAAAATCAGAATTTGTGGGAGCGGGAAGAAAACACACAAAATTGTTAACGGAGTTCGGCCAATCTTGCCTACGTCTCCGGACCTGCTACAGATCTTTTATTATTAACCCGGGAGAATTTACAAAGCTCTCAACTCACACCCGAAAAAAAAAAAGTTTTTTTTTTTTTTTTTTTTTTTCACGAAGAAGTTCTTCTTCTCTTCTTCTTCTCTCTTTCTCTTTTGGATTTTGGGATGGATTTGAAGAATGAAGGACACCATGTATTTATAGGAGAGGATGTAGCTTGGTGAGAACATGCTTGTTGACAAGATGAAGCTTCTTTGCATCTACTTCACCTACCAAGCCGTATTTCAATTACGGCTACCGTCCAAGAACCACACCGTCCGCACCGTCCAAACATGAAACACGTGCTCTAACAATCTCCCACTTGAAGACTGATTTCAATCTGTCTTCACACCTTGATCAATGTAGCAGGTCTTCTCAGCTTGTTACGCCAACAAGCCAACTGAGGTTGCACATAACCTCAGCTTATCGCGCGGCACGACCTTTGTCAGCATGTCTGCCGGATTCTTACTTCCTAGGATCTTCTCAAGCACCAACACTTCATCTTCCAATGCTTGTCTGATGAAATGATATCGACGATGTATGTGCTTCGTCCGAGCATGGTAAACTGGATTCTTTGCCAAGTCGATGGCGCTTTTACTATCGCAGTACAATACACTTTTCCCTTGGTCATGGCCTAACTCCTCTAGAAAAGATTGTAGCCATATCATCTCTTTTGTTGCCTCCGTCACCGCAACATACTCAGCTTCACAGCTTGATAGAGATACAATTTTCTGCAACTTTGAAACCCAACAAATTGCAGTACCGCCAAAAGTGTAGACATATCCAGTTGTGCTTTTCGTGCTGTCAATGTCACCTCCATTGTCAGCATCAACATATCCCTGCAATCCCGTCTCAGACTTCGTGAAACATAGTGAAAGGCTTGGATTTCCTTTCAGATATCTGAAAATCCACTTAACAGCTTCCCAGTGTTCCTTTCCTGGATTGCTCATAAATCTGCTAACGACTCCCACTGCATGTGCAATGTCTGGCCTTGTACATATCATCGCGTACATCAGGCTCCCTATAGCAGAAGCATATGGAACTTTATCCATATATGCCATCTCGTCTTCCGTCTTTGGAGACTGATCCTTGGATAACCGAAAATGACTTGCCAGCGGAGTATTGACTGGCTTCGCGTCATCCATATTAAATCTCTTGAGGACTTTCTTCACATACTCCTCTTGTGAAAGCTTAAGACCCTCCTTGCTTCTACTGATTCTCATCCCTAGAATCTGCCTTGCTTCTCCAAGGTCTTTCATCGCAAACTCTTCCGAGAGTTTCGTCTTCAAGCTATTAATCTCATGCAAGTCCGCTCCCACGATCAGCATGTCATCCACGTACAGGAGCAATATCACGTAGGACTCTTCAAACCTCTTGAAGTAACAACAGTGGTCAGCTTCACACCTCAAGAAACCGACACCTTTTATAAAGCTGTCAAACCTTTTATACCACTGTCTTGGAGCTTGTTTCAAACCGTACAAACTCCTCTTAAGCTTGCAAACAAGGCTTTCCTTTCCTTTGACCTCAAAGCCTTCGGGTTGCTTCATATAAATTTCTTCATCCAAATCACCGTGAAGAAATGCCGTCTTCACATCCATCTGCTGAAGATGCAAATCCTCCTTTGCTACCAGTCCAAGAACCGTTCTAATAGTCACCAACTTGACTACTGGAGAAAAGATTTCAGTGTAGTCAACGCCTTCTTTTTGTTGAAATCCTTTCACAACAAGCCTCGCCTTATAGCGCGTACTCCCATCAGGTTCTTCTTTTATTCGATAGACCCACTTGTTATGTAATGCCTTTTTCTCCTTAGGCAAATCTGCTAACTCCCACGTATGATTTGATAACAACGAATCCATCTCGTCGTTCATTGCAAGCTCCCACTTGATCGACTCATCAACTTGCATAGCCTCCTCATAACATTCAGGCTCGCCTCTATCTGTGAGTAGAATGTAGTTAAGTGATGGAGAAAATCTTACAGGCTTTCTGATGACTCTACTTGACCGTCGTAACTCCGTGATAGGTGTATATGGGACCACTTCAGAATCTTCACTCTCTTCAGCCTCACCACTCTCGTCTTGGGAGATTTCTTCTTCTGCTGTTGGGGTATCATGTGGCAACCCTGGTGTCAGGATATCATCTATGTCAACAACTTCTGGCCCTTTCCTTTCTGAGCCTTCTTTTAGCTTATCCTTGTACAACGCTTCTTCGTTAAACACAACATTCTTGCTGCGGATGATCTTTCGATTTTCATCATCCCAAAACCGGTAACCAAACTCCTCGTTACCATAACCGATGAAGTAACACTTCTTCGACTTTGAGTCAAGTTTACTTCTTGCAGCATCGTCAATGTGAACATAAGCTAAGCAACCAAATACCTTTAGATAAGAAAGGTTTACTTTCTTGCCGCTCCAAACTTCTTCAGGGATCTTGAATCCCAACGGCACCGACGGTCCTCTATTTATTAAGAAAGCTGCGGTACTGATTGCATCTGCCCAAAACGTCTTTGGCAATCCACAGTGCAATCTCATGCTCCTTGCACGCTCATTCAAGGTCCGGTTCATCCTTTCTGCTATTCCATTCTGTTGAGGCGTTCCCGGAATAGTCTTCTCCATCTTGATTCCATTATCAGCGCAATATCTCTTGAACTCCTCGCTGATATACTCTCCACCATTATCAGACCTTAAACACTTCAACTTGAGATTCGTCTCAATCTCAACCATGGCTTTCCATCTCTTGAAAACCGAGAACACTTCATACTTGTTCTTCATGAAGTAGACCCACACCTTCCTTGTGGAGTCATCAATAAAGGTCACATAGTAGCACGAACCACCCAGCGATGCAACAGGAGCGGGTCCCCACACGTCAGTGTGCACCAACTCTAATTTCTCAGACTTTGGCTCTCTTCCTCCTTTCAAGAAACTAACTCGTTTCTGCTTTCCAAGGACACAACTTTCGCACATCTGATGATCCACCGTCTTTAGATCTGGAAGAGCACCATTTGCCACCATGAGTTTCATCCCCTTCTCACTCATGTGCCCTAATCTGCAATGCCACAACTTGGTTTGTTTGGCATCCTCGACAACAGCAACAGTGTCTTGATAGCTCGTCGTCATATAGAGAGTGCCTCTTTTATGACCTCTAGCAACCGCCATGGAACCTTTCTTGACTCTCCAGGCTCCACCACCAAAGTTGACATCGTGCCCCGTGTCATCAAGTTGACCTACCGAGATTAGATTTCTCATCAACTTTGGCACATGTCTGACCTTCGTAATCTTCCACACCCGTCCATCTGACATCTTCAAATTGATATCTCCAATACCAACTATGTCCAAAGGTAATCCATCAGCGAGATATACCTTTCCGTAATTTCCAGCAACATAATTCTCCATAATGTTATGGTGCGGCGTCGTGTGGAATGACGCTCCTGAGTCAAGAACCCATGAATCAATAGGGCTATCGACGTAGGAGATTGACGCCTTGGTGGTATTTGCAGCTGCATCACGAGCTTCACTTTTCCTCGGGGAATCAACAGACACTACCAATGCGTCAGCGATTTCACGTGTCACTGCATTGGCTCCGCCTCTAGTGTTGTCTTCCTTCTTCGGTGGTGCCCGACAATTCTTCTTAATGTGGCCTGTCTTTCCACAATTCCAGCACTCTGCAGGCTGTCTGAATTTGGACTGACCCCGTCCACTCCTTGACTTCGATCTGCCATAACTCCGGTTACTTCTATCTGGGTTTCTCCCTCTGTTTTCCACGTTGAAAGCAGAGCTCGTTGATGCTTCCCCAGAGTCTATCCTTCGAACTTCCTCGGCAAGGATACGATCTCTAACATCATTGAATTTGAGCTTTTGAGTACCCACAGAATTACTAACCGCTGCCCGCATTGGCTCCCAACTATTTGGCAGAGATGCCAACAAAATCAGTGCTCGCACTTCATCTTCAAACTCGATTTCAACCGATGACAGTTGGTTGACAATCGTGTTGAACTCGTTCACATGTGCGGCAACCAGGCCACCTTCTTCCATCTTCAAATGAAAGAGTTTCTTCATGAGAAATACTTTATTATTTGCCGAAGGTTTCTCATACATATCAGAGAGAACTTTCATGAGCCCTTCAGTGGTCTTCTCCTTCGCAACGTTGTGAGCAACGTTCTTCGACAGTGTTAGCCTTATAACACCCAGAACTTGTCTGTCAAGGAGCTCCCACTCAGCCTGATCCATCTTCTCAGGCTTCTTGCTCAGTGGTTGATGAAGCTTCCGTCCGTACAGATAATCTTCAATTTGCATTCTCCAAAATGCATAGTCTGTACCATCAAATTTCCCGATACCGTGTGCTGAACCGTCTTCGCCTCCCATCGTTTCTGAAACCACCGTGTTTAAAACACTTCCGTCGATGAACCGATGTTACCGACAAAATTCACTATTCACGAAATCACTATTCTCGTGAACAGTAACCCACTATTCACAAAATCACTCTCGTGAACAGTAACCCACTATTTTAAATAGTAACCCACTGTAGCTCTGATACCAGTTGTTAGGAAATACGGGTCAAATTTCTTTGCGGAAAAAATCAGAATTTGTGGGAGCGGGAAGAAAACACACAAAATTGTTAACGGAGTTCGGCCAATCTTGCCTACGTCTCCGGACCTGCTACAGATCTTTTATTATTAACCCGGGAGAATTTACAAAGCTCTCAACTCACACCCGAAAAAAAAGTTTTTTTTTTTTTTTTTTTTTTTTCACGAAGAAGTTCTTCTTCTCTTCTTCTTCTCTCTTTCTCTTTTGGATTTTGGGATGGATTTGAAGAATGAAGGACACCATGTATTTATAGGAGAGGATGTAGCTTGGTGAGAACATGCTTGTTGACAAGATGAAGCTTCTTTGCATCTACTTCACCTACCAAGCCGTATTTCAATTACGGCTACCGTCCAAGAACCACACCGTCCGCACCGTCCAAACATGAAACACGTGCTCTAACATTCACGTGGTGAAGTTCCTGGTCCACTGGTATATATGAATGATCCAACCCTATGATTTTTCTTTCATTATTTATTTTACTTATTCTATTTTCAATATAACATCCCTAATTATGTTTTCTTGATTTTCTCAGTTCGTTGAAGACGAAGTAAACGGCAACAGCTACTACTACCCAAAAGGAATTTATTATGTAATGGACTACTTCAAAACCAAATACGGCAACCCTTTAATCTATGTCACCGAGAACGGTGAGTTACTTCTACATATTACTACTCATATCTTTTCATCTATATTAGTGTATTTTGATATTAGTCCAAGAAACTGACTTTTAATTATTGTGGAATATTTTTTTTTTATGATTTAGGGTTTAGTACACCCACTTCAGAAAGCCGTTGTGAAGCTATTGCCGATTACAAGAGAATTGATTATCTCTGCAGTCATCTATGTTTTCTCCGTAAGGTCATCAAGTAAGTGGATGCTACTACTACACATGCTTTTCCTCCAATATTTATCTTTTTTTTTTAAAAAAAGTAATATTTATATATATGATTGTTCTTGTTTTCAGGGAGAAGGGTGTCAACGTGAAGGGATACTTCGCATGGGCTCTTGGTGATAATTATGAATTCTGTAAAGGCTTTACCGTCAGATTTGGACTCAGTTACGTTAATTGGGACGATCTCGACGACAGAAACCTCAAAGAATCTGGCAAATGGTACCAAAGATTCATTAACGGGACCGTCAAGAACCCAACCAAACATGGTTTCCTCCGCTCAAGCCTCTCCTCTCAGAGTCAGAAGAAGAGGCTTGCTGATGCATGAGACACTTTTTCCCACGTCAAGATCATCTCTGTGTCTCCCACTCTTCCTAGTTGCTCCATAGATAAGGAGCTTCTTCGTCCTACAATATGTACTAAAAAAAAAGATGATCAGTTACTAATAAATAAAAGTAATTTATTTAAAACTACATTATGTCAAGTCAAAAGGATGGAGAAAGAGGAAAATAATACAATTATACAGAAAAACACTCACACATAAAAATGGAAACCCAAAACCGCAAACTAGTTTAGTGTAATAAAGATATATAATAACGAACCAATTAGCTTAAATTCATTATTAGTTTAGTAAGTTCAACTTTATATAATAAAATGTATCTTCAACATAATTAACAACGATCAAAGATATACAAACTCATAACTAACTAAACCAAAGTTCTAAACAAAAAAAAGGTTCTATCATCCTCAACTGAAACTAATGGATTTTAAATATGACTTTTTATCATTCATATGATTTTATTTGATTTTGGTTCTTATATAATCAATAAAACCAAAAGAAGCTAAACCGCAGTCCTTTTTGTTTTATGAATATACTTCCCCATTATTAAGAGATGTTTCTCATTACACATCGCATACTTAAGTAGTCCAGTAAATGTTTTCGTTTAGATTATAAAACATATATATATATATATATATATATGTACTAGAAAAAAATTCTTTGTCGTAAAATGGTTATTAAATAGCTAAGATTTAGCTTCAGTGAAATCATTTTCATTTTTCATATAAGTTCTGATCAAGGTTAACAAATTGGAATGATCTGCGGTGCTACTAACAAAAAGTTTATCCACAATCTCTTACGGTGAAGTTTTTAGTTTTTCTAAAAGATGTTTCTTAGTTTTTAACTAAGAAAACCTAAAAACCGTCTTTTAAATAAGAGACACAAGAGACGTTTTTTAGCTAAAAAATGTGAAAAAGGTCAATTTTAAGTTAATAACTCCACCCTAAAAGACCTGGACCATGTTTAACTCATCACACCAACAATCAAAATCCCAAAGTGTGTCTATATATGTAGCGTGATGGTATCAAGAGCGTAATTAATGAAGAACCAGCATGGGTAGTATTTAAAAAAAAAAGTATATAGAACTTTAAAGAGCTTAGCGAACAAAAAAAAAGAAACTACGGAATCTTAGTTTTTTTTTTCTTTGCTAAATTTTGGTGCAGCCAACATATCTTAGTTTATACATGTGTTTATACTATAAGGTCATGTTCAATGCGGGGTTCTTAGGTGGGATTCCTAACTTTTGATTTTTCATTTTTTCATTTTTTTTTTACTTTACGGCTAAGAACCGACTCTTAAAACTCTTATTTAAGAGCCGGTTCTTAGTTTTTCTTAGTTAAAAACTAAGAACCGGCTCTTAACAAAAGTTAAGAACCCCACCTAAGAACCCTGCAATAAACATGCCCTAAGGGTACGTTCCTGGGATCATATATGCTATCTCTATCTATGCCAACACCAAAAAGTAGTGATCTCTTTCTCTCTCTTCCATCACATAACTATGTAAGACCATGATTAATCCAAGAACCCCATAAGGGGTTCTTATTTTTTCTTTTTTCTTTTTTTTTTGATTTTTTTTAAAAAAAAAATTAAAACGGACTAATCACGGACCGCCACGTGTCAATAGGGCCCGTGAACAGTACAAGAACCCAACCAAAATGGGTTCTTATTTAGGAGGTTTAAGAGGTGGTTTTTAAGGATTTAGTGGGTCCCGTCCACTAAGAACCCCTTAAGAACCCCCCATTAATCATGCTCTTAGCTCTCTCTCTCTCTCTTTATATATATATATATACACACACACATACACATATGTCTCATGAAATTACTAGTGGTAGCAATAGAACAAGATTCAAGAAGGTCATATAGGTATAGTTGTTTTATGTTCAGGGTGTGACCTAGGGCTGCGACCTTTTAACGAGAATCAGATATGACCCGAAATGAACCGGTTCGGTTCGGTTTTGGTATCTACAAATTTACTTGATGGATATTTATATAAATAACCATGGATATTGGGTCGGATTCGGTTTTTATCCGGAATCGAACGGGTATCCGTTTTAAACCGAATTCCAAGTAAAAATACATAGAAATTTATCTAATGGGAGTTGAAATCGGGTTTGAAGGATAAAATAAGAGGTGTACTACCACTAGGCTACTTCAAAATAATATTTTGGGTTAAATATGGTTACTTTTATCAAAAATCCGACCGATCTGAAACCGTTGGATCCGATCCAAAACCGAACCGTAAGTCGACCAAGTATTCATTGGATAGAGTTTCTAAATAACCGATTTACCCGAAATCGAACGTTTTTTACTCGAAACCGACCCGATTACCCGAAATCCTAGCCCTAATGTGACAGATATTGAATTAGAGTGCAAAGAGAAAATACATAACATTCTAGGGTGATTTTGTGAGATATACATAGTAGAAAAAGAATGAAGAATATAGTCATGTATTGAAACTTGTGACAATTTGGTATGTAAGTGGACGACTTTCTCCTTCCGGCGCGTGACGATTCATTAATACAATAGTATACTATACTATACTATTTGTCAAACATATAGTACAAAATAATTAATACATAAAATAACACTTTTTAAAGATGATAAAAAGGAAGAAACGGATGAAAAAAATAAGGATACAAGCAAATGAGAGGGACGCACGAAAGGAGAAGACAAAGGAAGAGGCAAAGGCAAAAGAAAAAAACACATGGCCGGAGGAAGAGAAATAGGAAGAGGATGAGGAGGAGGCGGGGCGTAGAGGGAGAAAAGGATGAGGAGGAAGAGAAAAAAAAAGAAGGTGGGCGAAGAAAAAAAAAACGAAAGACTCTAAAACTTAATATCATATTCTATACTATACCATATTCTTTATTTAAATAGTATATTTTTTGTTTAACTGGTTTTTAGTGCTTAACACCTTCTTGACCTTTGATAGTTTTTAAAAATACAATATTTATATGTTGTTGCTTGTAATTGTTTTGTTTTGAACAATAAATATAAATCAATTGTCTATAAAATGATACACCTACAAAAATGTCTTACTGTAACGTCACGTATTTCTATTCTATGATCATTAAATAGAATAGAATTAAATAAATATTACATTGCAACAAAAGAAGAATCATGAGGCGGGAGAAGAGATATGATTATCAGAGAAGTTGTTTGAGTTGTTGGAGGGAGAGAGGAAGAGGGATGGAGGGAAGGAGAGAGGAAGAGGGATGGAGGGAAGGAGAGAGGAAGAGGGACGGTAGGAGGGGGAGAGAGAGAGATTATATAATAACAATTCTATTCTATGTTTCATAAATAGAATAGAACAAAATCTTATAATAACTGCATTTCATCAATTTATCAATATATATTAGTTTTACAAAATTCAAAACTTTTTAAATTCCAAAAAAAAATCTATGTTTTTAATAGATATTTAAGAAATCTATACATATATTTTTTAAACTTATAAAGTTACTTAAAAATAAGAGATGAAAGTGAGAAATGGTAAAATAGAAATTAATGCATATTAATCATAGCCTAAAGAACATAATGGTTATATTGTTGTTTTTTTGGTTTGTTATGTGTATGTCGCCAAATTACTGAACATTCTACGTACTAATTCTTTTTTTCAGGAGCAGCTCTACTGCATTACGTACGATTTGGTTTTAAATTTCTTTTCTATTTTTTTTATGAGCATTTGTCAATTATTTGGTGTTTCTATGGTAGATTTTCTGAGTTCCTAGTAGATAGATTTTCCAGTGTTTTTGTACATCAAAAAAATATTAAATCACTATCATAAAGATAATTTTTCTAGTGTTTTTAAAGATTAAAATATATGTTAAATCACTTTTATACATCTGTTATTTTGTAACTCTTAATATTCAATAATTTTTAACTAATAGTAATTTAATAAACTTAACTAATATTTTTGATGTTTACAATTTATACATAGAAAACATAAAAAAAAATATCTTTGTGAAACAATTTTTTTTAAAACATCTATTTGAGTGAAACAGAAAAAATATTAATTTTACTATTTCTTGTTGCATATTTACTATTGTAATAATACATTATTAAATATGGTAAGAGTTAATAATGGAGTCAAGTTTTCAAAAGTGAACCACCCTAAACCTAACGTAATCAATACGTATCAAACTCTCAGACAACATTTTCAAAGGTAAAGATTTACCTCTAGTCTCAATCACTCAAGTGACTCACTGTAACCAATGTGCCATGCAGTTTTGTACATGTGCCCACATAGAGTGGAGTAAAGATCTTCAGTTCAATTTTTGTGGTTAGTTACATTTGCATCCATTAACAACCCATCAAGGTTCGTACTAAATTCAGAACAACGATCCAACACATCTCTAGAAATGAAAACCACTGCTAGATATCTAATCAAGGCACAACACAAAGGGTCTCTCTTTCTCTCTCTCTATCCACTCCTTACTACTCTTTGAACTGCCATTCTCTACGGCACATGGGGCAATGAGCTTGACTCGTCTGTGAATTGACCCATTTCAATATACAATGGAGATGAAACGAATGGTTGCAAGCACCCCAAACTGTTCACGATCCAGACAAAAAAAAAAGCTTAGCAAGATTTTTATAAAACAATCAAGAGTGTGTAAGGAGAGATGAAAAGAGAGGAGGAACTTACTTAGAGGGCAATCATCTCCAGGGAGTTTACAGTCTGGACAACAACCGTCGAATGGCATACGACATATCCCACATGTCTCATCTTGAGCATCCCATGTCCATGACGCAACCGCATGCCACCTACAGTTTTTTTGACAATGTAAGAGTTCATGTATTGGAATCAAGAATGCATATAATACATGTAGTAATGGGACATTGAAACTTACTCTGTTTTTTTCGAAGTCAGGAGACATTGTAGCACAGAGAGTCAAGGAAAAGGGAACAAAAAAAAAAAAACAGGTCTCTGGAAACAAGATCAATCCTGAATACAAGAACTTTGAGCTAAGCTTAGTTTACACTATATGAACAAGTTGAGAGTTGATAACAAGAATCCTAATCTATTAGAAAGTCATCAACATCAGTAATCAAAATTCAAATTCATGAAACCTAAGCTTCATCTTAATAAATCATGTTTTAGTTTTTTAACATTAACGAAACTGGAAGACTATCATTGACATGAACATTGGATGCATGATATGCATCCAAAATGAAGTAGAAGGATACGCAAGATCTTGACTTTCATGTCTTCCTCCTGAAGGAAACAAAAAAAAAACAGCTTTACAAACTCAACACAAAGACAGTCACGAATCGAGCATACACAAGATAGATCAGAGAGATTAACTACAAGATCATAAGTAACACAAAAAAAAATACAGTTTTTGTTCGAAATTAAAACTCACAATTAGCAAAGAGATTACAAAACACAAAGAGACAGAATATATCTCTGATATTAATTTCTCTTAGACATTTTATCGAACACCTGGTAGACACTGAGATGTTTGAGGACAATTCTCAGGACACATTACTGTATCAAACTCGTTCTTGAATACCCACTAAACATAATCATTGGAGATTCTCAGAGATCATGAAGAAGCCCAAGAAAGTAACATCCTTTGTGTTACATAACGCAATATAAAGCTGTTAAAGGCTTGATCATATCTATGCTTTTTATACTTGAGAATGCAACAGATCGCATTTTCCTACGCTGGAGAATGCTATCAACAGAAATAAAGCAAACAGATAATTCAAAAAAACTCACCGGAGATGACGGAGAAGCGAAGTGTGACAGAGAAGAAGCGGCGAGATTGGGAATGGAAGACACGAATTGATTAAGATGATGTGGGCTTTTATTTAAATTGGGCTTTTATTTAAATTGAGCTCAGGACACATATGTGGGCTCTTCTTAGCAACGTTAACCACAACAATGTTGAATATAAAAACAACTTTTTTTTAGTTATATTTCATTATATGTATAAATGATGTAAATGTTTTGATAAAAATACTGCAAACACATGTTAAGAATTTAAAAAACGTAAAATAATCTCTAAATTTAACATAAATATAAAAATAATATCTAATTCTGAAATAAAAATGGAAAATTTTCAAAAATACCATTTTCCTTGTACCACTTTTCATTTTTACCTTCATTAAAGAGATATTTTCAAAAATACTACTATTTTAAGGGGTAATTTTTTAAAAAATTAATTAGAATCCTAAATTTTAAATTCCTAAACCCTACTCACACCATACACCACCCTAGGCCTGGGCGTTCGGGTACCCGTTGGCGTTCGGGTTGGATTTTTCGGATTTCGGTTCTATTTTATAACACCTCATAGGTCCCATTCTATTAAATTTACAAATACGGGTCGGGTTCGGATATAACACATCGGTTTCGGGTCAGTTTTGTATCACATCCTAAAACCCATAAAGTAACCATATATCGTTCGAGTTCGGATTATATCGGATCGATTCGGATATACATGAAGTAAAATCTAAAATTTAAAAGAAAAACATTAAAATTATATACTTATTTATATATAATTGTGTATTTAAGGTATTTATTTAAATTTTAAACACTAATTGTGAGATATCATATCAGAAATTCAATATTTGAAGTATATATATATATATATATATATATTCATATATTTATATAACATATTAATTTGGACATTCGGATAGGTTTCTTCGGATATTTTTCGGATTTTCGGGCTTTCGGGTTTTTCGGATTATCCATTCGGGTTCGGTTAATAACACTTTGGATTCGGATATGTTTGTAACACCTTACAAGATCCATTCGGGTATTTTTACATTTTTGGACCGGGTACGGTTCGGGTTTTTTGGTTTGGGTTCGGTTCGGATTTCAGATTATGGGTTTTGTACCCAGCCCTATACCACCCCTTAACTATAAACCTTAAGTCTTAGATTAATTAAACCAAGGGTTATAAGTGTGTTTTTCCCTCTTAAAAAACAAGGGTAAAAATAATTAAGGTATTTTTGAAAAGTGGTACAAGAAAAGTGGTATTTTTGACAATTT
Source organism: Moricandia arvensis (assembly GCA_905132765.1). Lineage (NCBI taxonomy): Eukaryota > Viridiplantae > Streptophyta > Magnoliopsida > Brassicales > Brassicaceae > Moricandia > Moricandia arvensis. The sequence continues at coordinate 55,299 of CAJHQP010001139.1, read as the reverse complement.
TCCAATAAAAATAGATTTTGTTGATGAGTAGGAAATTATGGTATTTTTGACAATTTTCCAATAAAAATAGATTTTGTTGATCAGTAGGAAACTATGATATTTTTGACAATTTCCCAATAAAAATAGATTTTGTTGATCAGTAGGAAACTATCTAATAGTTATAAATATTATAGTATAAAAATCTAGAAAATATGCTATATAATCTTTTATAAAAAAATAAACAGAAATATATTTAATTCCTAATCCAAAAAAATAAATACAATGTTTCTTGTCTAAAAGGTAACTAAAAATCATCAAAATAATAACTAAAAACAAAATCATCAATTGTTTTGGTTAAAGACAAATGTGAAAGTATCTTTGAACTTTCAAAAATCAAAAATATAAAATTATAAATAGGAAAAATATTTTTTTTTTCATTTTCATAACAGTTCATTGTTAAGATTGTTGTAGTACAATAACTTCGCCATATTTTAGATTTGAAAAGTTATAATTATACATTTAAAAAAAAAATTGCTGTTATTTTTTATCTTGCTTATTTTATGTTTTATTTTAACATTTAATAAATCTTAATATTAATTAAAAGGATATACAATTTTTAAATGTTTATAATTGATAATTGGATTTTAAATACAATAATCCATTAAGGATGGGGTAGTATCTAATGATTTTTGTTACAATATCCCTGAAATGGTATGATATACATACATAGCTACATAACTTCAGATTTAGATAATCTACATCCATTTAAAATAAATTCAAACATTGATGTATATATATAAACAATACTCCATTCTCAAATTATAATACAAACATAAGAAAGAAAAAAAGCAAAGAGTTATCATGACAAGACAAAAAGTGAAGATGGCTTTCATAGAAAATGAGTCGTCAAGGAAAGCAACATACAAGAAAAGAAAAGGAGGTATCTTAAAGAAAGCCCACGAGTTATCAACTCTCTGTGGCGTCCCAGTCGGTGTAGTCATCGACAGTGCATATGAACTGACCCCAGAGGTGTGGCCACCATCGAGAGAAGATGTGGTAAACCTTTTGACCCAGTGGCAGGGGTTGCCCATAATGGACAGGACCAAGAAGATGTTGAACCAAGAGACTTATCTTCAGCAGAGGATCTCCAAAGCAAATGAGACATTGAAGAAGCTGAACAATGAGAACAAAGAGTTGGAGATGAAAGAGGTTATGTTTGATTGTCTTAGTGGCAAGACTTCACCATCATGTATTGAGACAAGTAACCTTCATGGTTGTGGTGATGTCATTGACCAGTACCTTAAAACTCTTAATCGTAGGATTGAGATTCTTAGTAAGAACGATGGAGCTTCTTCCTCTTCTGTTCATGCTTCTACTACAACATATGTTCCCATGCCTGTAGTTGAGATGGGTTCTTCTTCAACAGCATTTTATGATATGATTCATCAACAACAGATTCAAAATAATGTGAATCAGACCGTTAAGGACTTGGATCTGAATCAGAAACAGTGGTGAGCATTGGTGAACACCCTTAGATGTATGTTTCTGTTTCATCAAACTATCAATAATAATATATTTAAGCATTTTGTGTTTTTGTTACATGTATTCATTGCTTTGACATGTAATGTAATTCATATTTAATGAAATTTTCATTTTGACAAATTTTAGTTCTTTGGCAAGAACATAAATTATGTGAATTTAAATTCCAGTGGGGAAACAGCACAATACTAACACTATCCATTTAATAGGCAACTAGAATACAATCCGCGTTAAAATAAAAAATATCATAAAGTTAAAATGCTGGTTATGTTTATTCTTTTAATTTAAAAAATATAATAAAATTGAAACTGTAATTTATAGTATTTTTGTTGGATTATTTGGTCTTCTGTGATGAAAATATGAGTCTTGTATTCATATATAGCTGTTGATGACAGTCCCGTGTAATCAAATAAAAGGCTTTACAATTTATTCATTGATAATGCACAACCTTTAAAAACAATTTGAACTTGAAAATAAAGAAGTAGATTTGCATAAATATACGAAACATGTTATAACATCGCCATAGATCTCTTAACAAGTGGCTAACATAAATATTTTTTCAAGCTCTTAATTTTGAATTTATTGTTGTGAATAGGATTTTAAAAACTTATTGGTATCTATCATGATATAACAAATATATTCTCTAAAATTGTAAGATTGTTAAGATATTTTTCTTTTTAATATAATAAATAGAGTAAAAAGTTTTTTTATAAGATCACAATCTAGCACTTAGGATAAACAATAACCAAATTTGGAATATATAAAATATAGTATAAATAAATTGTAATCTATTTTAACTATATATAATGATAGTTTGCATTTATATATTGTTAACATATAACAATATAACTCCCAATCTTTAAATTATAATTTGTATTTAAATTTTTTTACTATATAATAATAAGCATTGTATATATTATGATATATTTATTAATGATATTAATACTATACTAATATATTATTATGCAAAGGCATTTGTAATTATATATTGTATAAAATGTGATTTGGATGAATCCATGTTTAGTAGTCTAAAACTAAAATATAACATATGAAATCCAAAACAGGATTTTAATTTAACAGATCAGATGTAACTCGCAATTTATAATTATACTTTATATTTCAAAATTTAATATATAATAATATGAATTGTATATATTATGATATATGTATTAATGATATTAAAACTCTATTAGTGTATTATTATTATTATACAAATGAATTTGTAATTATATGTTGTATAAATGTGATTTGGATGAATCCATATTTAGTAATCCACACCTAAAAATTATAACACACGAATCTAAAATAGACTCTAATTTAATAGATGAGTGATTAAAAATTTAAAACTGCCTTACAGTGTAATTCTTTCTTAGATATATTGTCTAGTTATTTAAATTTTTATTACTCTTTAACCAAGTATATATATACTTGAAAGTAAAAACTATTCACAGCCTTAAAACTTTGAAATAATATGTGTTAAATTATATTAATATAAGAAAGCATTAAACAAATTAAGCATTTTATAAAAAGAATTAAGGAAAACTCTAAAAAATCAAAGATAATTAAATATACAATGCAATAACTATTCACAGCCTAAAAATCAAAGTTAATATTATTGCATTGTTATGCAGAAATTTTTTTTTACTGAAATCAAGTTTCTCAAGTCATCCTCTCATTTTTTTTCTTCTTCTTTTAGAATTTGTATTACTAAAATTTGGTAGTCCTTAGCAAAAAGTCCAAAGAAACATCACATTAGTTGATACATTTACATTTTTCGATATGAAAGAAAGTGGTTAACACGTGAATGCTATATTTCAACAACGATCAGTCTTCTTTTTGCTTTTACAGTGTGCGGTAGAACTTTTTATTCCGATCTTCTTTATTCATCTAATTATTAATTCCCTATGATTCGGCAACTATGTAAATTGATACTTCAAGAAAAGAAATCAAATAGCAGACAAAAAGATGAAATGAAATAAAAAAACTAAAGAAGAGATTTTGGATGGTTGGTTCTAATATGAAAGACACAAAGGGAGTGATGTCTTGTCCATTGTGACAGAAAATGTTTCAAAACCAAATTGATGGGCTTGACTTGATCTTCAAATAGTGAACCTGTTTATTCCGATTTTAGAGCAACTTGGGATACCATTTATAGCCTACTTATACTCTAGCTAGGTTTTGTCTTTTGTTTCTTATAGGTCTAAGCATATAAATAAATCCTATCAAATCTTTAACTAAGAGATAGCACTATACTTGGATATGATCATATCATATGTCTTGGTTTTTCGAAAATGTGTTGTGTTTTAACGGATGGTTACTAAGTACTAACAATGATCGAGAAATTACATTATTATTCGAGTTTGTTATTGATTTGGACAGGTAAAAACGTATGTTTTTGGCCAGAAAATGATGAATATATTTTACCAACAAAAACAACATGATGAATATTTTCCTAGTGTACCTATATTTTATAAAAATGATTTCGTTTATAAATGTGTTAATCATTATATTTTTGCTTTTTTAGTTAAGTCGTTTACTTTTAAATTCAGTTGATATATTTGCATACACCAAAAAGATCAATTTCATATACGAAAAAGAAATTACCAAGTACATATTGCATCCCTAAAGTTGACTTTCAATGAATTGACTATGGAGTATGATCAACTATTACATGGTCTTAGCTAGATGAAGTTATATCATTTTTGAATATAATGATTGATCACCAAATGTTGGGCAATGTTAAAAGGTTAGTTCCACTGATGCTCCAATTTAGTAAAAAAAAAAATTGACATTTTGAATTAGACCCAGCTCAAAAATATTTGTTTTGGTCAAGAACCAAATCATTAGTAAAGTTAAGCACCATATTATAGATATCTTGTAGTAGACTCTCTAGTCATGGACACTTCAAAGATTTAACTTTCAACTTTCTGGTGAGATATTTTAATATATCTCAAAGATAATCTCGAATATTTTGATATTATTATTTTCAAAGACTTGTCAATTAGTTTTTCTCGATATAACTATATATCTTTCATTTGCTGAGACTTGCAAGCTAATAAGAATCCAACCCATAAAAAAAGTTATAAGTTTGACATTTTGACTTGTCAGTTTATGTGGCTTTCGATCATCATGCATTGTGCGTTGCTGATATGATCAACAAATCGAGTAAAACTTAGCTTTACTTATTTTCATTAAAGAGAATCATGCATTATTCTCTTTATGATTAATTATAACATCAATTTTATTGTTCATGCTCGAAAATAAGTTAACTTTGGTATGTTTCGGTTTAGTAAATACCGAACTTACAATGCTAATGATTGGCCCTGGTTTGGGACAATATTTCTTCCCGAAATTCTTCAAGTTAAACCGGACAAAATACTTGACCAATGCAAACGAGAAGAAAGAGCATATATATGGAAACCAATTTAGCCAATTGAGATAGAGAGATATTTGGCTACGGCCGAATCATTTCAATTGCAAAGATACTGCAGCTAAAACTCAGATGACCTTTTTATGATTCCAATGTTACTTTTAGTAAACCTAAACTTGTGGCTAATACTTATTCACTTCACCTTTAAGAAAAGCTGAAGATATGTACCATGGACCATTAAACTACTTTTTAAATTTAACAGATTTTTGTTTCTCTTGTGATTATAGATAATTGGTGTCGACCACGAATGTGGCAGCCTAGTTGGTTTAATTACATGTGGTATTGTTATGTTTATGGGTTCAATCCACTGTAGAAGGAGTGTTTTACGCTAGAAGTGGTATTAGCAAAACCTAATTCCAGACCTAGAAAAAATCAAGGTTCAAAGTCCAAATACCCCTAGAAATACAAAAAAAATGATAATTGGTTTGATGAAATTCATAGGAATTTTATATGCAGACTCCTACATATATGTGGTAAAAGAAAGTGTTCATGTATATAGTAGGGTTCATTTTATATAACCCATTTCATGATCTATGTTGCAATAGCAAACACCTTTGAATGATCTCTTTCCAAGTTCGAAACAAAATAAATAACAAAAGAATAAAAAGGATATTAAGTTATTATCTTTAAATAAATACAACCAGAGAAAAAGAAGTTAAGGCTATTTTCAATGAAAATCTCTGATGAAGTCTCTCACTAAAAAAATTAAAAAATATATTAAAAAGAAGATGAGAAATGGTCGGTTAAAGAAAAAACTTCACTAGATTCTTGTGAAACTCAAACTACACATGTTTTTTACAATAGTTTAATTTACTATAACTAAATAAAATATAATTGAATAATCTACTCTATTAAAATAAAATCCTAAATTTATCTACCATAAAAGTTATCATTAACTTTTCGACTCTTTCAAGTTTGTTAGAAAAATGCATAATTTATGGACCATAGTTAGTTATATATTTATCTTATTAATGAGAGTATCTTTTGTATTGTTTGGAAACATGAATAGCAGTTTATAAAAATTGTTTGGAAACATGAATAGTAATTTAAAAAAAAAAGTTTTATTTGGAAACAAAGATAGTAGTGTTATTTCCTTAATGTTTTTTTAGTAATTTCATTAACATATGACCCAAAATATTTCAATTGCATATACAAATTTATTTAAAAAAATCCATAAATATATCATTAAATCAATAGTTAGGACCAAAATATTTCAATAAATTGTATATACAAATTTATTTAAAAAATCCATAAATATATCATCAAATCAATAGTTAGAGCCAAAATATTTCAATGTGTATGATTAAATATATTCATTTAAAAAAAAAATCATTAACGTAAATATGTAATATACATATACATTTATATATATATATATTTATCAGGCTGTTATAATAACTATATTCTATATTAACTATTTTAAAGATGTTTGCTATTAATTTAAATATGTTATATAAAAACATAAAAATTATGGTAATTTAGACAATCATATTAATTTGTTAGTTATATATTTTTTCTTATTTCAACATAAATATAAGATAATATAGTATTTATATGATCCGGTTAAATATTACATAAATTTTCTTCTCTAGTGGATCAAACAATAATATAATGTGAACAACTTCAAACATATACAAACATATATAAAATAAACACAATTATATATGTTGTACATTACCATTTACGATAACACCTATGTGAGTGTTAGAAATGGTCATCTAAATATCTATCGACTACAATTTGGTTTTTCTGAATGTTGTGGTTTAAAATGATTTTACATCCGGATATTATGAATTTACGGACGGTGTCGAGTAAGATCATTCAAAGTATGTGTAGGTTTGTAAAAACCTAAAAATATCTAAAAACGGTCGGTTTACAAATATCATTAAAGGATCCGAGTTCGAATCTACTGTTTAAAAAATCCGTACCACATCTGATAGTGTAGGTTTGGGAAATTCATGTAGTTTTTCACGAATGTGGATGTTTTTTAAACAAAAGAAGGGAGAGGAAAAGTGAAAAGCAAGGAATAAATGTACACTTAGAAATGTACTTTTGTATACAAACTACAATATATGTGGGAAAATAATATCCTCCACATCTTGTTATATATTCTTTTTTTTTTCCAACATCTTGTTATATATTCTATACAGCTGGCTCCAAATCTTCGTTCTTATTTAATTAATCTTAACAAATACATGTCATTCGTAATTGCTACTTGGATACTAATTGTAAAATGTATCAAAAGTAATACAAAACAAAATGTTACATACATGCTACGAATATTATAGTCGTCAACCACGCGTCTGTGGTCGGGTGGTCAAGGCGCTCTGTGGATCTCCTAAGGGATCCGAGTTCGAATCCGTACCACATCAGATTTTCACAAACGCGTGGCCATCGGGACTTTCACATTCTCTCTCCGGAAAATTGTTAACCATTTTTTTTAATATTATAGTCGTCTTCAAATAATACTAGATTATAGGGATTTTGGTTTTTGGCATTTTACGATGGTTACTTATATATAGTAGCTAAACCGTTAGCAAACCGAAAGTATAATACTTTTTCCATTTTTAAATAAGTTTCGCTTAGACACATTTTAGGAAATTAAAAAAGTGGTAAAATATACTAATACAATTTTATTTAATGTATAATTATTTAAATAAAAATTAATTAAATAAAAATTTATTGGTTGTTTAAAAAGGTAAAAAAAGATTGTATATAGTAAAAATTACATTGAAAATATAGAATAACATTTTTAGTGAAACAAAAAAATAAATATTAAAATAACACTTATTATAAAACAGAAAGCGTGTTCTATTGTAAAGTTGTTAGTGCAAGTATTAACTACGTATTGACATGTTCTTGATCTTAAGATATTTATTTAAAAAATATTTTTAGAGTGAGTATAGTTGAAATATTACTCTGGATCATATATATTGCGTTCAGAACTTGAAGGTATCGTTTTTTCTGTGACATCCAATAAAATTGGAACAATACATAGAAGATTAGCATGGTCCATACCAAAGGATAATACGTACAAATAGAGACATGGTCCAAATTCTTTACAGTAAAAAAAGTACTTAAATGTAACATTGGAATTTCGCATGTTATTTTAAACTTGTAGATAGAATTATTTTAAGCTACATATAAGACATTTTATAAACAAATCATCATGAACATCAAAGAAAAGAGAATATACATAGAACCAAACTAAAATAAGCTATTAGCACTCTTTCCTTAATCATCATCATGATGCTGATTGTGATGATGGCTAGCCATGATGAGACTGGCAAGGAGGGATAGTTTGGCACTCTGACTCAGAGACACGAGAGGCATGGAACTTGGCGATAAAGGCAGAAGCCTTACGGTCAATACCTGGCTCAGCCACCCAATATCGCTTGTCCTCATCACTGGCCCATGCCTTGCTTGTGTATACCCCATCGTCCCATGCGTCTGCTTCAACTCTATGAGACGACCTTCTTGGCTTAAAGAAGCTAAAGAGAGAGAACTTCTTTCTGCTGTTGCCTCCCATTAGTTAGAACAAGAACACACCAAGATTCGAGAAAATAAAACTGTAACTTTGTTTAAGGTTGATGTGTTTGTGTTTATGTGGAGAGATGTGTGTTTAAGGATCTATTTATAGGGTGGCAGAGCGAAACAGCTTTTTGTGGGAGTCCTTAATGGTCCGGTTTGGTTGGAATCTTGGTTGGTTGGTTGTGTTTAGAAATTATCAAAGAAAAAATAAAGTTTTGTTCAGCTACATTGTAGGACCAATGTTATTTTATGTGTCGCTTGCAATTATTTGGACCTATTCCTTTGTGGGATTATGTGTCGTTTATTCTAACTCAAACTTGATAGTAGTATTCAAAACAATATAAAATCCATACACTTTGTGGAGTACTGCATGCAATTTTTCATTCAGTATTAGCTACATGATAATAAATTATTTTCGTATAATTTTTTTCCTAACTCGTTGTACAGATAATTAGCTATATATTTTTTTCTCTAATTAATCAATCATATAATGAGGCATTGTGGTATAACGTTTTTTTTTTTTTTTGCTAATTGGTTGTTTCATCGTATGATGAGCTGTTTTTTCTAATATTAATCTATAGGAAATTGGTTCAAACCCTAACTTTTATCTAGGTAGAAGACTAGCTAGCTTAATGGTAATTTCCTAGAATTTGGTGTATGCCCGTATCGGTCATAGATTTGATTCTTTCTAAAAACTAAATTATTAATATTTTGCAGTAGTTGGAAAATCTTCCAAAATCGAGTCGAACTAGTACGTTTTCGAACTATTTCACTTTGTAGCATTAAGTGCTTGCTTTCGAGCCCGACCGGATCAGTCAGCATGGCTTATTAAAAAAAACATGAAGGGAAATCAAAATAGGGAAACAACATAACTAATTCTTTGCGCTAAACCAGTAACTCAACGCATCGTTGGTGCAATGAACTGTTTTCGTTTAATTATTTTCTACAATAACACAAAAGTATTGATCATGAGAAAATCATAGTAATGGAGATATTATGCGAGAATCTGAAAGGGAGGAATAAGGAAGAAGACGAAGAAACGTGGAAGCTGGTATTATTACAATCAGAAAGGTTGTTGAGATTTCATCAAACAAGCTTAATCTCAAAGGGGTCTGAATTCACTTTAGCTTAAGAGTCTTTGCTCTAGTTTATTTTATTGTTCCCTAAAGGCATCCAAGTTCTCTGTCTCTTTAAGTCTTTCCTTTTGATTTTTCTTCAAACATATTTTTATTCGAGTGATAGAATCAAACAAAAAGTGTGTATTATTTTTATGTTTTGATACATCTAAAGATAGAATTATTGTAATAGATGTCCAGACATAGTAGTGTTTCTTTGTTGGTTCTTGCTTCCTTATCTTACTTATGCTTCTAGATATCCCTCTCTCAAATTTCAACGAAGTGCCAAACTCTAACAGTTAGATTCATCTGCCTAAAATTAGTCAACGTAAATAAGAAAAGTATTAGCCATGTTTTTCTTTTGCCTTTTTAGGAAAAAAAAAAAACAGTTCAATTTTGTAGTTCATTGGTATATCAAACCTTCAACCCTTAAATCATATGCAAATTCTAAATTTAGATTTATGTTTTATTGAAATTGTAATATGTTTCATATTTTAAATATAAATGGATACTAGAAACATATGTTCTATATACTTTAAGACTAAATATCTATGTTAAACAAATTGGTAAACACGTGAGGTCAAATACTATAACAACATAACTAAAGTATTACAATAACTATATTAAAACGTATACTAAACTACAACAAGTTCACATAATCTATAACTAAGAAGTCTAAACTATGATTTAGTGGAGGTTTTGTCCAATAATATTACATAAATGTAAAATCGAGAAAGATAGAAGAAGATACAAGTCAAAAGGTAAATGAAAAGAAACCTGTCGAAGCACACACACTGAAAATGTGTTTGTATATGACAAATGCTTCTTCTTTTAGAGCATGTCCATCAAGGGGTTCCTAAGGGGTTCTTAACCCAAAAAGGTGATGGGTCCTACTACTTTTCCTAAGAATCCGTCTCTAAAAACCCTTAGTTTAGAACCGTCTCTTACACTGTTTCGTGGACCCCACTGCCACGTGGCGGTCCACGATTGGTTTTATTTTTTTTTTAAAAAATCAGAAAAAGTAAAAAAAAAAAAAATTAAGAACCCCTATGGGGTTCTTATGGATGGAGATGGTCTTAGTCTTTGGTCTTTGAGGAATATATTCAACAGCTTCTACCTACATAATAACAATTAATAGTTAATAAATATCTTGAAGAAATTTTCATAGAAGTATCCAAATCTTATATAGTAATCTTTTAGCCTACAAACTGTATCTTTTAAGCTATAGTTAAAACTATAATTAACCCACCACCAATAGAGATCGTTATCGAATTTCATAGGGAATATATATCAAAAAGAAAAAAAAAATTGATTGACTCTTTTTGAATTTGAATGGATAATCTTGATTGATTTATATTTTTTTTGTTAAGTGACTTTTTATAGAGATCCAAATATATGATCAGGATAATATATAATACTACCTTTAACTTATTTTTGAAACGAAAATACTTTTAACTCTGCTCTTTGTTAATTTTTTTTTCAGTTAAGCTAATCATACTGTCGATTGTTAGTCTTTGTTTTGCTAAGTATTCGGAAACGTATAAATAGTCATAATTATATGTTTCTTTTATGTTTGGAAAATTTGTCTTTTATGTTTCTTTTTAGTTAGTTCCAAGGAGGACATTCATGTAAAAAAAAAACATGGATTTTGAATAGTGGCATATGTTGACGAGTGGAACAAAAAAAAACACAAAAAATAAAATTGTTTCGGTCAGTTGCACAATTTTCTTTTCACATAGTCCGAGTCTGAGGGTCTGACTGGTTTAAACGCAGCGGTTGCGGTTGCGGAAGTTTACGGATGCGGGTGGTTGTGGTTTAAAACGTTACTAAATGATTTACACGACTGGTGCAGCGGTTAGAAATTTGTGAATTTACGGGATACTTACGACTGGTTAACTACCAAATGCAAAAGCGATTAATTAATAAATTAACAATATTAATATTTTATATAATGAAAAAATATTAAAAATTATATTGCTATACTAAATATAAGAAAATATATTTATAAAATCATAGTATTAAATTATAAAAAATATATTTTTAGCTTTATATATATGTATTAATGTCTAAAAATTATAGTAAACATTTTTTTTAATTTTTTTAATTTTTAATTGAATATTTTTTATTTGAATATAACCTTTATTGGAAAAAAATTATTTTTGTCTATTCTCCCACAATCGCAAATGCTAGCTGGAGGCAGCTTTAGTTTAAAGTGGTTTATAGCGTTTTCTGTGATTGTTACAAAAAGCCAATAAACGCTATCAAACGCAAAAACTGCGTGTGCAGGTGATAGCAGAGAAACCAGTCAAGCCCTGAGTGAGTTAAATTTTACATTTCAATTCAACTAATCACTTATCCACGATTAGAAAAGTTTTTCATTTTTATCCCACAATATATATAACACATCGTCTCTGACCCACTTTTATCCAAATCAAAATGAAACTTTTTGTTCCAAGTAAAAAGAAAGCCAGTCCTGACACCAGTCAAATAAACATAAGGCAGCTTCTCAAAATTGCTTTCTTATTGGCACCAGCAGAACCGCTAAACCGGCCTAAACCGGCTTTTGTCTAAGCCCCGCTTAAGGTAGCAAACTGAGGAACACGGCCAAGCGGTAATAGAATATCCTTCATTGTCTCATACTCTTCATTACCAATCCCACTTCCTTCCAACACCTTTTTTTCATTTTGCACCAACACAATCATTTTATTAGATTCAACTTATTGTATGCATGTTCAAGTTAACTGCAACTAACCTTGGTTCTGTTCAATAAATAAGGTGCAATCCGAGGAATGCGAGCCACAGACAACGCGTCCAGGAACAGAAGAACAATCACTAGCCATTGTTCTACCCTAAACGACGGAACCGCCCCTGTCAACGACATTGTCTCCAACAAGCTTCCCTGCTCAAACACCAAATCACAACCACCACATTGCTGAGGAACTATATATATAACTTCCTAGCATAACTCTGATATGATATTATGTGATACCATTTCATGTATACTAAACACTGTTAAAAAACTTGTTAGGCGCTTTATTAGGCGGCTGAATCGGTCTAGAAATATCGTTTCGACTAGCATCGCCTATACCGATTTTTAGAACATTGATACTAAGGTTCCTACTAGGAGTACTTTCTACATTTGACAAAGATAAATTAATTTCGCTAGACAATTTCCAAATAAGTTAGGAGAGTTACCAGTCCCTTTTCCAACTCGGAGATAGCTATTGGCAGCTTAAGAGTAGTAGCAACTCTAGGTACAGCTCTTGCAATACACCCTGCAATAGTCTCCTTGATCTCTGACGAAAGCCCTTCTCCCAGGACAATCCTCCTGGGGTACTCCTTACCGTTAACTGATAAGAACTCCTCATGAGCAGACTCATCCTTCCCATAAATATATGCCAGGGAAGAGGATGATACCCAGCCAAACAGTGCATCCCACATCATAGCAAAAGTTGATAGCTGAGGAACGTGGTGGACCAGTGAGAGTTAGTTCCACGTAGTCCTAATGGATGAGTTTTCTATAAATGATTACAAAAGACTTACAGTTAGATTGAATCCCTCTGGAGTTTCATCAAACCAAGATTGATCACGGTCAAACATATCAGAATCTGGCATCCCAGGCTTATTTGGCCACTTCAGAAGAGTTGCTTCCTCCTCCTCTTCACTCATATCCTCCTCGTTTTCCTCCTCAGACGCCTCTTCATCAAGTTGATGGGTACTTGGCAACAAAAGGATTCCAGCTTTTGCAGCTATATAAAACATAACAAAGTGCATTATTCAGAAACGTATAGACACACAAATGGTATCATAGCATGGTTTACACTTCCTATGGACTTACCAGCATCAGTTGCATCTAAATCTCCTGAAGACACAGCTTCAGCAGCCTGGCTCAATGCCTTAGCGCATGCTTCTGCTAATGCAAGGCGTGAGACACTATTGACATCTTCTGTATCAGTAGAAGACAGGTTAAGACCTGACTCCATATCATTGCCTCTAACTTCACAAAGATCACCATGGCCATCACTCTGATCAGCCCAAGTTACTGAATGAGCAAGCTTCTTAGAGCCAGAAACTTTAAGGCATGATTTAGTGACGGTTTCACTTGATGAACACATATCCTCATGAGCTTTAGTGTTAGAACCAGAGGATGATCCTAGTAGAGTATTTTTCTTGTCTAACGTCTCAGAACTTTCTAGGTGAGAGCTTAGAGGATCTTCTATTGAACATGGTGGCTGCTTAGACACACTATATTCCACAGTGTATCCATCGCTCATTACACCCATCTCATCAACCAGAGAATTTTTAATGTCCTCCATGACTGTTATAACTGTTTTCCCTTTGCTTGATTCCCCTGCATGAGAAGCTTGTTTGCGTCGTGGTGGAGGCCTGAAACCCTTCCCTTTAGACGCAGATGAGGAACCTGTTAGAGAACACTTCTCATCCAAAGTCTTGAGACTATCTTTCAATTGGCCACCAAGAGGGTCTTCCTTTGAACATGGTGGCTGCTTAGACACGCTATACTCAACGCTGTATCCATCACTCGCAGTGACTGAGCTCGCACAACCCATTGCATCAAACCCAAAGCTCGCAAAATCGATCTTTTCCTTTTCTTTTTCACGACGAAACCCTGCACATGCGCAGATAAAGAGAGAGCATGGTATATAAGAGTATCTATTGCCAACACTCATCAACAGAAATGGTCTAATAACAATCACGATATCTCAAGCTCCCCTCTGAGAATAAACCAAATCATTGATGATGCCAGTAAGTAACATATACAGCTACATTTCTTAACACTTCCTTAGTGCTTACTCGATTTTTTTGGTGCTTTCCCTTGGCCATCCTCAGGTTTCACTACAGGAGAAGGTTGTTTGGTCTGTGGTGGAAGGTTTGAAACACTAAACTCATCAGGAACGATGACTTCGCTAGTGAAACCCATCTCGTTAAAAGACGTGTCCTCCTGCTTCTTTTCATTACTCATAGCCTTGGAATCTGTCAAGACAAAGCTCATATTATAAGCAGCATAGAGACAAACACCGAACTAGGAGACAAACACCAGACAGATATGGTTTCACCATCGAGCTTACCCTGTTTGGAGTTGGAATTGCTTACACTACACTCATCAGGAACAACAACTGTGCTAGTGAAACCCATCTCGTTAAAAGGTGGGTCCTCCTGCTTCTTTTGATTATTCTTAGCCTTGGAATCTGTCAAAAAAACAAGCTCATATCATAAGCATCATGGAGACAAAGACTAAACTACTAAGAAACATGAGAAAACAAACCAAACAGATATGGTTTCATCATCGAACTTACCCTGTTTAGAGTTGTAATTGCTGACACTACACTCATCAGGAATAATAACAGAGCTAGTGAAACCCATCTCGTTAAATGGCGGATCCTCCTGCTTCTTTTGTTTATTCTTAGCCTTGGAATCTGTCAAGACCAATCTCATATTATATGCAATATAGAGAAAAAAGACCAAACTAATAAGAAACATAAACCAAACAGATAACCTATGTCCTGTTAGAATCTTTTTCTAAAGTCAATCTTTTGGTCAGTCAATACCAATGCTCAAGAGATCGTTAGGCGCTAGTTAGGCGCATTATATGAAATTATTGATTAGGCAGACGCCTACACAACAGATTTTTTAATAAATCCCACTAGAACAATCATTTTTTAGGTTCGATTTGCCGACTAGACGGACGCCTAGGTGCAGCCTAAACCGAAGTTTAGAACACTGGTGAGTGACAATGGTTTTTCATCATCAAACTTACCCTTTTTGCCATCATTTGACTTGCAATTGCTTCGATCAAAAGGAACATAACCTTCAACAGCACAAGAAGGACCCATCCACTCCTCCAGAGCACACACCTCTCCACCTCCCACACCACTGTTCTCACGAATAGTTAACTTACCCAATCCCAAACCCTCCTCCTCCTCTTCCACATTCTCATCACCGCCACCAAACAAACCAAGAATCCCACTAAACTTAACCATATCAAACTCCGAGCTACGAACCTCCTGCAAAGACTTCGCAAAAGCTCGGCTACTAACAAGACAACCCGCAGAGCAGAACTTTCTACTCTCCTGAACATCGTAAACCTTGTGCTCTTTCAAAGACACGCGATACTTTCCTCTTCTGGAAACATCTGAAGAGAGGGTGGCTCGGCAGAGAGGGTAGCCGCAGAGCTTGGCGATGGTTCGCTCCGTGACGACGTCTTCGTAGTCTGATTGAGACATTAAGGTTCTAGCGGAGAAGAGTTGGTTCTGAGAAGTGACGCCGTTGAGTAGAGCGAGCTGGATCTTGTGAACCGCATCGTTGATTGCGATTGCTTGGTGATCCTTCGACATGTTTGAAGTCCCGACAAATCGAACAGAGGGAGGAGTTTTGTGAAATCTTGTGAAACACCTAAACATATATGAGTAAAGTTCATGAGTTCCGGTCGGTTAACGTTAATGGGCCGTAAATAGGCTTTACTGTGGGCCGTGAATGGGCTCCATTATGGGCCGCGAAAATAACATTCGCTTTCGCATCTTTTAATCATTCGCTTTTGGTGTTTTTTTGATCCAAAAACTATATACCAATACCAAGATATGTATAGTATTGATAGGAAAGATATACTCATTAAATTTTTTTAGGGGAACACCATTCTTTTAATATTATTATACACGTAAAAACTATTCTAATGGTTTTCTCTTTCAACAAGATTCTTTAGTTTGATTTAATGTTTTCTATTTTGCAAATCACTATAAGAAAAACTTTCTAATATATAAGAACCACATTTATTCTATATAAACATATGAATAGAAATCTCAGAATTAATAATAATATTCGTTATTGGTATGACACAAAGGATCAAGGAAGTGTATTAAAGGCAGTGATATCAAACAACTAAAAAGCTCATTTGCACAAAAACAAGTTCACGTTAAAACTCCTAATGTTTACAATCATGATTTTTGAAATGGTATTAAACATTTTAATCATCTCACTGGAGGAGGAGTTGAGACTCACATTCCAAAACTTGAAACCGAGATAGGTGATCTTTCAAAATTGCTTGTGGCTCGTACGCACATACTCAAGAAGTTTGACATCCCTTACAAACATGTAAGTATTATCATGTCTCTGTTTGTTGTACGGTTTACACAGATTGCAGTTGCATTTGTTTGTATTGTTGTTGTAGAAAAGTAGGACACTTAGGGTCTCAGGTTTCAGAGGATTAAGAATATGTGTTAGTTACTTGATTTTGTTCCATTTTTGCTTAATTTCATGAAGTAACTATACAAATCAAGAAAAATAGGAGAGAAAAGTTTGAGTTCTTGAACTTTCCAAGCACAAAGAAATTGATGTAGATGTACTTATAGTTATATATCTTAGTCATGGAACTTGGGTTTAGCTTGCTAGTGGGGAGTATCATTATTATCACCCAAAAACAAAATGCTTGACATGTTTAGTTGTTCTTACTTCCAGTCACTCATGTAAATGTTCATAGGAACACTATCACATGTTTTGACATTTTTGAATCATGGTTTTGTAGAGAAAACTGATACTCTATAAATGTTCAGAGTGTGAGCTGTTATGCGTGGTTTTATTACTGAGACCAGTTGTTATCATAATAGAGTTTGTTAAGTCATATGGACTTACAAGCTAAAATCAATTGGTGATAAGTGGAGTAATTTTTATGTTTTATATATTATTTAGGATCCTTTGCAATATCCGATGTGGGAAACTTAGTCTCTAATAGAGTTGTTATCAATTAAAAAGGCTCTTGGTTCATGAGGCTCACAAATGGATTGGTGTTCCGGTTATTAAAAACCAAACCGTTGGCCAATCAAGAGACTTGTTAAGGTCTGAGAATGATTTGAGTGAAGAAGAAAAAGATGTACGTGAGTAAGAGAGATAAGAAAATGTATTTGCTATTGTTTCTTAATGAGTTCTTTAGATAACCATAAACATGGTTTGTTGCATAGCATTTGGTACTGTTTTTTAATGTTCTCTTTGGATAACTATAAACATAAAGTTTGTTGCTTATCCCCTATACATTATTTGTGAAGTGATTTTGACATGTGTCATCACCACATTCATTTTCACAAAAAATGATGATGTGGCATACATAAAAGATGACATGGCTTAAGTCTAAATATGACATGGATAATTATATTTAATGTCTATTTTATTTTTGGTAAACTTTTTAAAATATAGTAATAACTTATATATCATCATTAAATAAACTTTTAAAATATGGTAATAATTGATATATCATTATTAAAATAAATATATTTAAATATAACATTAAATAATATAATAATGCTTATAAACTTTAAATTTTAGTTTGTCTATTTTTATAATTCTATAGTGTTTATTACTAAATAGAATTCAAAATTTTATAAAATATTTTCAAAAAATAATTAATTTTTATTAATATTATTTATTTTTTATATCTACGAGTTTTAAACAAATTGTTTAGTTTTATCTTTTATCTTTTAATAATTTTATATTATTTTTTAGTTTTATACAAATTGATTTAGTATATCTTAATCTAAAGAATAAATGAAAATCTGTTTAAGATTATAATTTTGTATTAATTTTATATTTAACTAAATGAAAATTTATATTAAAATATTGATATAAATAACAATATTTAAAATATTAACTTAACTTCATTTTAAAAATATAATTTAAATTAAAAACATTATCCTGCACATGGTGCAGGAAAACATCTAGTACTCTAACAAATGGGTTTCTTTTTTCTAATAAAACCATAAACGAAAGCCCACAAGGCCCATCTTATTCAAGACTCTATCCACAAAGTGGTTAAGATAACCAAACCAGAAATCATGTACTATTATATGTTAATGAAATGCATACTGTTTTTTAACCAATTAGAACCTAATCAATATATGCATTTGGATTCCCACAACTCTAAAAGACCACATCAGCTTCTTCTAATAGCCACTCCTAGATACCCTAGTCTTATCAAACCAATTTTACTACTTATATAATCATCCAACTTTATCACCCCAAAACCACAAGAAACAACAAAAACTTATAGTTCTCTTGTAGCTACTTCAAAGATGATCAAAACAATGTTCTACACCTTCTTTCAGACAAAACACCAAGAAGAAAACGCCAATAATGATCAACTACTTCCTCAAGAAATCGATATCCGTCCCATTACCCCTTGTCCTTGGGATATCATCAAAACCCTATCACCTCATGAAGTATGGTACAAAGGCAAACTCCAACTTCCAATGGTGTATATTGAGGTTACTATACTGAGACACATACCAGATGTCATGAATTTAGCACATATGAATATTGCTCATTTCGATTTAAAGGTGAATGATCTCGATACAAACACAGTCCATACTATTTCATTCTGGAAGGACATTCATGAAGATAATTTTGCTACGAGTGAAACCTGGATCAAAGAGTTTGTGAAGAGGAGGAATCTTGTAGCCGGCATGGTGATTGGTATGTATTGGGATTTTAACGTTAACATGCTTTGTTTCTCGGTGTTGGAATGAAGGGTGTGGGTGAGTAGATTCAAAATGATTTGTTAAAAATCATTGGTATATTCAATAAAAAGTTTATTGACATGTAAAACAATTTATTTGTTTTATGTTGGGGGAGGTAAGGGTGATTCCGAAATAAATGTTTTAAATTCTATGTAGAACTTGTGTTTCTTTTATGCATTTCAGTTGATGATGAATGGGAATATCAATATATATGACTTATTTTTCTTTAGAAGTGTGCACAAATTAAACTTTGTACTAGAATACAAATATATATTTCATAGCTATTTCGATACCGTTCCGCGTCAAAAGAAACTATACATCTATTCAAAATATATCCACTAACGTCTTAATTAACTATTAAATATTCAAAGATCATTAAATGACCGTTAAACTATGTTATAGTTATTTCAATATCATTATCGTTGTGTGCTAAGAAAATATATGCCAATATTCAAAATTTATACAATAATGTTTTAATTAACTGTTAAAATTTTAAAGATTGTTAAATGATCATTAAGCTATGTTATAGCTGTTTCAATACCGCTGCGCGCCCAAAAAAAATCTATATAAATATTCAAAATATATACAATAACATTTTAGTTAACAAATAAATAGTTAATAACTGTTAAATAATCATTCAAATAAATGAATTTAGAAATGTCAAACATAGACTTACGGTCTACATTTCTTATGTATAAAATATAATTTAGTTATTTATCTATAAGCTAAAATAGATTTCTAATAAGAATACCATTTCTTTATATACTTTTTAAATTTTATAAACTCAAACTGATTCATGAAAATCTAAATTAGCTGGTTTAAAATATTTTTAATTGTCTTCAAATGTATGTGATAGGTGATGCAATCGTGTATTTTAAAATAAATTAGAATCTACAACATTTAATTTATTATATATTATATTTTATTACAATTGTTATCATTAATTTTTTTTATTAATTTATGTGTTCGTATTATTAAAATTAAAATGATAAAATGAAGACATTAGAAGTTTTCTTTCTCTCCATTTGTATGATTCTAACATATAAGCAGAAAGAAACTTTTCATTTGGAACAATAAAAACTGAAATACATTTTAAATTTTAGAAATAATTTTCTTTAAAATTTTACTTTATATAGGATTATGGGACGAGTGAATCTACTACTCTATTAGAATTATTTAATTCCAAATTTGGAACATAAGAAAAAGTAAAAAAAATTAGCTGGCCTTATCTCTAGAAAACAAAAGGAAACAAAAATTACCTACTTGGACTTTCTTAATAGACACAAGAAGAACATTATAGAAATCTAATCTTTGATTCCCCAAGAAAATCTTGTTCATCCTTATCTTTCCACTTAACATTATCTTTTGTTTAATGGTTTTGGGCTTTAATTCAATCAAATCGTTTTTACGTATGAGTTGGGCTTACAACATGATTTTAACGGGGTTTTAAGAAATAATGGGCCACAGATTTAGTTAGCCACGTGGAAATATATAATTGGTGAAATATAAAATCTACGTGGCTTAATCTCCCTTACACAAACCCTCTCTGCCTCTTTGCCCACTTGAGAGCTCGCAACGGTGATGAACCACCATAGTCATAGATAAGGTTTTTTTTTTATTCTTTCTGATTCTCAAAACCAAAAGATTCTCTCTGGATTTTTTTTTCAATTTCATTTGATTATTTTATTTTATTTTCGGAGGGTGCATGAGCTTGTAGAAGCTTCTAGAAATGGTTGTTTCTATGGCTCTGCTCAGACAATCACCGTCTTTCGAACTCCTGTTTCACTGTCCGGTCCAAAGAACCCGGTTTTTATCGCCGGCGGTTTTGTCTGGAGTTCACAATCGCTTCCCTTCTTGCAGATGGTTAACTCTCACCTCATCTTCTTATCGCAGGTTTGTGTCTTTTAACTCTCTGTTATTACCAGGTTTCAGACAAGACAATTCGAAACTAGGGTTCCTGTCTCTTTGTTAATTTGATTTTCAGACAAACAATGTCTGTTGTTGGTAATTGCTACTCATTGCAAAGACTCATATGATAGGTTAAACAATGTCTCTTTGTTAATTTGTTAATTTGATTTTCAGACAAGCATGCATTTTTTCAGACAATGTCTGTTGTAACTGCTACTCATTGCAAAGACTTTCCTTTTACTCATATGATAGGTTAAACAGGTTTAGTTCAAGGTGTTCGATTACAAACACAGATGTGTGTCACGAGTTTGTCACTAGTACGGATGACGAGGACTTGCCATCACCACCAGAGGATCATCCAATCCCAATTGTTCATCTTGATAATACAAACATCGCTGTAACCGAGTCTCTAAGCTTACTCACTGAGTGTACTTACGTAGACACCGTTCTAACAGCACTCCCCGTATGTTTACATCATCACCTTGTGTTCAAGTTCCAAACTTTTCTTCATTACTGCTTAACCAAATCAATCTCTTTTGTTTCTTAGGTCTTGTCTGAGGAAGAGCAGACTGCACTTGCAGCCACGCCTGCTCACCCTGAAGGGTTATATGGTTAGAGCTCTCTCTCATTGTATCTTACATGGCATTTACCAACATAATGATTGTTAGTGTACATATTGAGTCTTTGTATTGTGGTATTGTGTAAACCAGAAGTAAATAGAGTTGTGCATTTCGGTTTATACGCTTGGTTTACTACTTAGTACAATACTGTATATAAATGCACATTTGTACATTTTATTTCAATTAATGAGAATGATATTTACTCATATGGTATCAGAGCCAGG
This sequence comes from Moricandia arvensis, assembly GCA_905132765.1. Taxonomy (NCBI): domain Eukaryota; kingdom Viridiplantae; phylum Streptophyta; class Magnoliopsida; order Brassicales; family Brassicaceae; genus Moricandia; species Moricandia arvensis. The sequence goes on along the minus strand of CAJHQP010001139.1, from coordinate 33,435 downwards.
TTGTGCATTTATATACAGTATTGTACTAAGTAGTAAACCAAGCGTATAAACCGAAATGCACAACTCTATTTACTTCTGGTTTACACAATACCACAATACAAAGACTCAATATGTACACTAACAATGATGTTTAAAACTCGGCCTAGACGTGCCCGAATCCCCTATAAAAAGCCTAATTATGTCTAGCAATTTCTAAAACACTAGCTTTACTTGACTTTTGTCAGTCTTATACGCGAGTTGTTTGGTTGGGAACTTGGTGGAACAACTTTGGAATTTCGCTTGGCCGTCCGCCATTGCAATGCTCCATCCGAGCTTACTACCTGTGGCAGTCATGGGGTTTGTCACCAAGTTGGCGATAATTATCTGTGGTCCAGTCGTTGGGAAGTTTATGGATCATAGTCCCAGAGTTCCTACTTATATCTCCTTGAATGTCGTTCAGGTAAAGACATGACTTCTTAGTAACTTTCCCTCGACTTTTGTCATAAACTTCTCTTATGTTTTTTTACATTTCAGGCAGCTGCTCAAGTGCTGTCTGCAGGAATGATAATGCACGCTTACACGGTTCCGTCCACACTGGGGTCATCAATTCTTCTGCAGCCTTGGTTTTTTGCACTGATATTCGCAGGGGCCATTGATACACTATGTGGTATAGCTTCTGGAGTCGCCATAGAACGTGACTGGGTTGTATTGGTATGCTTTCTTTGTGATGTGATGCCATATAATACATGTTTTTAGTCCGAAAGATCGTCTGAAGTAACTCATTTGTCGTTTGGTAGTTGGCTGGCATAAACAGACCAATTGCTCTTGCACAAGCAAATGCTGTCCTCAACAGGATTGATCTGCTTTGTGAGGTATAATAATTTTTATATGCTTTATGACCTTTGAACACCAGTAAGTTCATCAAATGACAAGATTGTAACGTGAAACAGATCGCTGGGACTATGTTATTTGGTATCCTCCTATCCAGATATGACCCTGTGACCTGCTTAAAGTTTGCTGCCACACTAATGATTGGTTCTTTGCCAACAATGGTAAGTAGTAATGCTCTATAAACTTTTCGTTAAGCTTCTCTCTTCCAACACTCAAAAGTATGCTTAAGTGTGGGACTAGATATTAGTTCGTTCACTAGATTAATGTGTTGTCATCAACATTGGAGTGATGCTCTTCTACATTATCCGCACACAAGCTCCAACCCTTTGCTTCAGATCTTAGTATGTGTTGTAATAGACAGAATGTGTTTTTTATTTTCTTTTTCAGACAGCTCTCATATGGCTGACCAACAAGTTCTCCTCTGGAGTTCTGGACCGTCCTAAATGCTCCCAGAGCAGCTGTGTTGAGGGACCTCATTCTGAAACCGACAATATATGTAAGAAGACCTTTTACTTTATAACACTTGGTTAAGCATATTATAAGACCCGAGCACATTCAAAAATACCATTTGCTTTGTTCATCAGTTGATCTTGGCATGGAAGCTATTAAGCTTGGCTGGAAAGAATACATTCAACAGCCAGTTCTCCCCGCTAGCCTCGCATATGTCCTTCTCTGCTTCAACATCGTCCTCACTCCAGGCAGTTTGATGACTGCATTTCTAACACAACGATGTATGCTTCTCTAAACCTTGATACCCAAGTGAGAGTTTGTGCCATTAAACTTTCTTTTCAACAGGTGTGAATCCATCAGTTATTGGGGGTTTTAGTGGACTGTGTGCTGTGATGGGAGTCGCTGCAACATTCTTATCAGCAAACTTGGTCAAAAGATTTGGCATTCTAAAGGTATAGTCTCTTAAGCAATGTATTAGCGTTCAAGCTTAGCTAATGTTGTTGCATTTGCGTTTTGAAAATGATGCAGGCGGGTGCAGTAGGATTGTTTTTCCAAGCTTCACTCCTTGGTGTAGCTGTTGCTGTGTATTGGAGCTCTTCTCTATCCCAAAAGAGCCCACTCTTCTTCTTCTTGTCCATGATCGTAAGTTCACATTCATCTCTTCCCTCTCTTTGCAGTTAAGAAACTGTTTTGGTTTTGACACAAAAGAGGTAACTACAACTTCAGGTTCTATCAAGACTAGGCCACATGTCTTACGGTGTTGTGGGAGCTCAGATTCTTCAAACTGGTATCCCATCGTCCAAAGCTAACCTCATCGGTGCAACTGAGATATCAGTGGCTAGCCTAGCTGAGTCACTGATGCTGGGAGTAGCCATTGCAGCTAATGACGCTTCTCATTTCGGGTTTCTTGCGGTTCTGTCTCTTTTATCAGTAGTTGCAGCCTCTTTGATATTCTGTAGGTTGCTGAGGAATCCTACTGATGAGCAAAGAAGGCTCTTCTCCTTTGATCCTCTTGCAAACTGATACATTGAAATGTTTTGTATAGTTAGTTTCACTATCAGTGTATAAAATTCTTTATTTATTTGAAGTAAAAGAAAACATGAGCTTATATAATCTCACTAGTGTATAAATTCAAACTCAATTCTCAGAAAGGGCTTGTGAGTTTGAAGTTAACTTCCGGTTTAATCTCCAGATAAAGATTTTAACCGGCTAATCCTCAGTTAAACTTTTAAAACCAATAATTAACATTATTATATTACTTTCTGAGTTTATTTGATGTTCAAGGAAAAAAATTGGAGAAATACCTTAAGATAACCCTAAAAAAGTTTTTGTTATAAAAATAACCATCAAAAACAAAATTGACAAATCTAGCTTTTTTTATTTTCAAAAAATTAATTTTTTTTTTCAATTTTAAATCTCACCCCCAAAACTCCACCCCATAACTCTAAACCCTAAGTCTAGATTAGTTAACCCAAAGGGTATAAATGTATATTAGTCATTTTGTTAACCCTTGGGTTAACTAATCTAGACTTAGGGTTTAGAGTTATGGGGTGGGGTTTTGGGGGTGAGGTTTAAAACTGAAAAAAAAAATTTATTTTTTTAAAAATAAAAAAAAAGATAGATTTGTCATTTTTGTTTTTGAGGGTTATTTTTGTTACAAAAACTTCAAAAATGTTATTTGGGAGATTTGCCCAAAAAATTATTGGTTGCAAAATTAGTGATGTTGTCATTATTTTAAAATTTTGTATGGTTAGTTTCACTATCATTGTATAAATTATTCATTTATTTCAAAGTTGAAAGAAAGCATGAGTTTATATAATCTCACTCGTTTATAAATTCAATTTCAAATCTCAGAAAGGATTTGTGAGTTTGAAGTTGACATATTAATGTAATTTTTAGATGACAAAAAAAATGAAAGACGTCAAATTCAATATATATATATAATCATGCATTAGCTTATTTATCGAAAACTTATCTATTAAACTTTTAATTATTTAGTTAACTCAAACATTATATTCTAATTTTATACTATCAAAATAGATTTAAAATATCCAACTTTGTCTTGACTCTCGAGAAAATAACTAAACCGAACCAATTAGTATTAAGTTATTAAAGTTCCTTTACGGTAACTTGCTTACTAAGCAATGTTGAAGCTTATCCAAAAATATTGAGCATATATTTAGGAAATATCAAATATATAAATTGTATATTTTCCTATTTTCCATATAAGCATAACGTTTAGGGTTTATAAAAGAGAATGAATCAAAAGTTTATGGAACAAGAAACTCTCCAATACTTAACAATGGAAGCTAACAATCCAAAGAAAGAGGCGTATCTCTCCAACGTTATCCCCAAGCGTATCAGCCTCTTCGAGCAGATACAAGCCAACCAGCTCGAGAAGCTCAAGTCTCTCCCACACGATCCTATCAAGTAACTACACGATCCTTACATGTTTTGTTTATCTAGGGTTTTTTTTTTTTTTTTTTTTTGTAACTTTTTATCTAGGGTTTTCAAGTCTTAAAGAGATTATTATACCAAAAGAAAAGTCTTAAGAGATATATTGATGAATATTGTTGTGTATTTAGGGTTAGGTTGCAAGATGGAATGAGCGTGATAGAAGGGAAGAGATGGGAGAGTACTCCACTGGATATCGCCGGGCGGGTTTCGAAAGGTATGGCGAATTCTGCGTTGGTTGCGGCGGTTGATGATGAGCTTTGGGATATGAGTAGGGCACTGGAAGGTGACTGTAAGCTTGAGTTTTTCAAATTTGATAGTGACAAAGGTCGGGACACGCTTTGGCATTCTAGTGCTCACATTCTTGGTCAGGTACAAGTGTTTATTTAGTCTTTTTTTTTTTCAAATTGATAGTTTCGGTTTACTTGATATTCAAGAAATCACTAGGTTGTAACTGACTATGTGCTTATAATTATAATATTTACACATACAAAAGAATAAATCCGACAATGTGGATTTAAACTAACATTATTGATTAATTGAACATATTTAAACCTGTTTAAATCGATTTAAATCAATCATTAACCAATTTAAAACAGTTTAAATCGATTTGAGTTAAGTAAACGGATTTTAAGAAAAACGTTTTAGGTCCTCCTAAACCGATTTTTTGGAAGATTACTTATGAGTATGAGTGGGATTTTGGGTGCAGGCTCTTGAGCAGGAGTATGGATGTCAACTATGCATAGGACCATGTACAACGAAAGGGGATGTAAGACCAGCTTGTTTTTTTTTTTTTGCTAATTGTTACTTTGTTTCAACATAACTTAAGTGTCTCTTATTTGTGTGAAGAAGACCTGTTTCAATGTAATGCTATGTAGTGATGGCTTAGTTGTTGTGGATTTTAATTTCAGGGTTTTTACTATGATGCATTTTATGATGGTAACTTGGGGCTGAACGATGATCACTTCCCTAACATTGAAGCAGGTGCTGCAAAAGCTGCTAAGGTATTGTTTCTTCTTAAGCTAAGCTTCAATACATGTTCTGAAAGTGACACTCAACTTTTAGTTATATTTTCTATTGCTCTGATTCTTTTCTATTTACATCTCAGGAAGCGCAACCATTTGAAAGAATTGAAGTGACAAAGGATCAGGCACTCGAGATGTTTTCTGATAATAAATTTAAGGTGTGTTAAAGCTACTATTAGTATCATTGAATTTATTATGTATCCCTACCCCCCACACATTCATATTTGTCCTGTTATAATTTTGTTTTTTGAACTCATACTTGTGCTGTTAATCATCTAGGTTGAAATCATCAATGATTTGCCTGTGGACAATACCATTACTGTCTACAGATGTGGCCCTCTTGTTGATTTGTGTCGTGGACCGCACATACCAAACACTTCTTTTGTGAAAGCATTCAAGTGTTTAAAGGTGAGTTGCTTCTATATATCTCTATGAGTTACATCTACACACAGATTTTTGTGTTGACCAATATTTTTTTTCTCAGGCCTCATCAGTTTACTGGAGAGGTAGCCAAGACCTTAAGAACCCTGTGAGCTTGCAGAGAGTTTATGGTATATCTTATCCAGATCAGAAACAGCTAAAGGTACTCATACTTCTTAAAATATTCGGACTCATATGCATGGACGGTCATGAGCATAGCCAAGTGAAACACTAGCCTATAATTTCCAAAATTTAACAAAATTATTTACATAGAAATAAGTTTCTAAATTTGTGAAAGAAAAAAAATCCTAATAAAACTCTTACTAAATTGTTTATACCTTCAAAATCTCAAGACCACCCTTGCTGATTATGTAGGGTTCTGAGTGTATGTATAATATGTCTTTGTCTTGGTTGTTACAGAAACATCTTCAAGTTCTTGAAGAAGCCAAGAAGTATGACCACAGAGTTTTAGGCCAGAAGCAGGAACTCTTCTTTTGTCATCACCTCAGGTTTGTTCCAGTGCTAATATAGTGTGCTTCTCTCTTTACTGATATGTATATACTCACCAGTCACCATCTTTGATGTTCAGTCCTGGGAGCTGGTTCTTCCTTCCACTAGGCACTCGTGTATATAACAAGTTGATGGAGTTCATAAAAGATCAATATTGGAAAAGGGGTTACACAGAGGTTTCTTCTAAGCTCTCATCTCATATTTTTGATGTTACTTGATAAGTGTGTAGCGGCTAAACTTAACCTTTGGACTTGGCAGGTTATAACACCAAATATGTACAACATGGAGCTGTGGAAAACTTCTGGACATGCTGCAAAGTACAAGGAGAATATGTTTACGTTTGATGTAAGTGTGTATAAGATGACACTGTTACTCTCTCTAGAATCAGATGTTTGGCCTGAGCTAATGTTCCTTGTGCAGATTGAGAAACAAGAGTTTGGGCTCAAGCCTATGAATTGCCCTGGTCACTGCTTAATGTTCCAACACAGGGTTCGCTCATATAGAGGTGCGCATCTGTTCCTGTATTGTAGTTTAAGATCATCAACAGATTTTAGGAATGATTCTGGTTATTAGAAACTAAAGTTCACTGCATAATAGACTATCAAGGAGATTAGTATGGTTCCCTTTTATTAATCTTACTAAAGAAAAGTTGTTGTCAAGAGTATCATTTATATTTGCTGACACCATCTCTTAACTGCTTATATGATCTCTGTAGAGTTACCTATTAGACTGGCTGACTTTGGAGTGTTACACCGCAATGAGGCAAGTGGAGCACTTAGTGGGCTGACACGTGTTCGGCGGTTCCAGCAGGTATTATATTCAATATCATTGCATACTTTGCTTATGGATCATTTCCCCAGTTTCTTGTTGTTTAATATGATGATGGCATACTTATTTTCAGGATGATGCACACATATTCTGTACAGAGGATCAGGTTTGTGAAAGACTCGTCTCTCTCGCAATGTTGGTAGCACATTTTCCTCCCATTTTTTTGTTAATGTTATCTGTTTTCAGGTTATGGATGAAGTGAAGGCTGTGTTGGAGTTCATTGACTATGCCTATTCAATTTTTGGCTTTACCTATGAGTTAAAGCTTTCAACGGTACCATATCTGAACTTCTTTATAGAGTTTGCATGTTATGTTCCTAATTATTTCATGTTTATTTGAATTTCAGAGGCCTGAAAATTACCTTGGAGAGTTGAAAACATGGGATAAAGCTGAAAATGATCTCAAAGTAGCCCTAGATGCTTTTGGAAAGAAATGGCAGGTATTGACACTTATCCCTCTTTAAATGGATACTCAAGTTTATTCACTAATCTGCACTGATATTAATTTGCAATGTTCAAGAAATCGGGTAATTAGATGTTTTATATGAGATTCTTGATTAGGCAGACAACTATACCGATTTTAGAAAAATCGTTTTGTTTAGGTCTTAGATCGATTTTTAGAACACTGTTAACTTTGTGTTGTTTTGGCAGTTGAACGAAGGAGATGGTGCATTCTATGGCCCAAAGATAGACATCACAGTTTCTGATGCAATGAATAGGAAATTCCAGTGTGCTACATTACAGGTGATGATCCTCCAAACACTGTCTTAGTTTTCCTTTTTTGGTGCAATGTCATTGCAGGAGCTGATTATATGTTTATTGTCTGCTCACACCAGCTTGATTTTCAACTTCCTGATCGATTCAAACTGGAGTACTCAGATGCCGACGAAACGAAGAAGGAGAAGCCTAGACCTGTGATGATACATAGAGCAGTGTTGGGATCAGTGGAGCGTATGTTTGCCATATTGTTGGAGCATTACAAAGGGAAATGGCCCTTTTGGCTTAGCCCACGCCAAGCCATAGTGTGCCCTATATCAAAGAAGTCAGAAGATTATGCATTACAGGTCTGCACTCTTTATTTGAGCACATGTGATTCTTAATTTGTCTCTAATAATACATTTAAATAGGTGAAAAAACAAATCCATGAAGCTGGGTACTATGTTGATGCGGACATAACAGACAGAAAGATAGATAAAAAGGTAATAGTTTTAATTTTTAAATGTTCTTGTGGTTGGTTGGTTTGGTTACATTGACGTGAGAGTGTGTGTGTAGGTGCGAGAAGCTCAGGTTGCTCAGTACAACTACATACTTGTAGTTGGTGAAACTGAAGCTGTTACAGGAGAGGTTAGTGATTGATTGGTCTATTCCTTTTATATGATCTCTCTAGCTTGAGTAAATTTGTTTTTGTTGGACTATGACATGTTCAGGTGAGTGTACGGATAAGAGACAGTGCAACCCACTCGGTGAAGCGCATCGAGGATTTGCTGGAAGAGTTCAAGACCAAGACTGCTGAATATCAATGAGATCAGACTCTTGCAAGTTCAAGTTTGATTTTGTTCAGATACATAATGTTTTAAAATAATAATAATAATTTGTAAATTATATTGAGCGCATATTGAAGTGTTTATCTTGCAAGTTCAAGTTTGATTTTGTTCAGACACATAATGTGTAGTTTTTTTTTTCTGTTAATTTTAATGGTCCATGAGTCTGCCTCCAACTAGTCCCCTTGACAATTTCCTCAAAGCAGCAGGACCAGGAAGATGATTCTATTAAACTTAGATGAATACTAAAAGTCTCATGGAGAAAAAGCAGTATGGTTTTTGTAGTGTGTAAACTTATTGTTGTAATTGAGTTTTGCTCTATGTTAGAGCTAACTAATCACAGCTTGTAATGATATTGCTTGAGTCGTTAGGGCAAGAATCTCTGTTCTTTTGTTTGTAATGAATGATTTAGTAGAGAACCATTTACTTTTCTTTATGGGTTCAATCTTCAAAATAGATCACCATTTTAAAAGGTGTATTTTTTTAGAGGTGAATAAAAAAAACTAAATTGAATTGAATCTAATCCAATTAATTAAACTCAAAGCGATTTCAACCAAACCAAAACTCCCTCCGTTTCACTATAATACATATTTTAGGGAAAAAGATATTTAATAAAAATAAATTTTTTATGTTTTCTATGAAAATATTACAAACTTTAATTGAGTTACTATTGGTCGATAATTGTTGAAAATTGAAAATTACAAAAAAAACAATACATTTATCATAGTGATTTAATGTGTGTTTATATGTGTTAAAATTTCAAAAAAATTATTTTTGTGAAACAGACAGAATACCAAATTATTTGGTCGAAGATTTTCTCAATCCGAATGGTTCGGTTTAGTTCGGTTTAAATTAAAAATTTAGTACCTGTATACTAATGACGGTGGACGAGACCGACCCAAAACGACGTAGTTTTACACAAAAATGGTGGTTCTCTCTCTCTCTTCTTCTTCGTCGAGGTTTATGAAGGGCTTTGATACACATCTCCTCCATCTTCAACCTTCTTCTTCACTCTCTAATGGTTTCTTGCCTAAAAGGCAAGGCATAAACTTTCACCCTAGATCTCCCTCCTCTCCCTCCGCCTCAATGTTGAAGCTTTTCTCCTCCACCGCTTCACGAGTCCACCATCTGACTCCGGCGACTCGTCCCGGGGCGAGCTCAGTGGAGTCTCCGCTGTTCAAAGCGCTGAGTCACCTCACTGGGTTGAATCGGAGATCGACCTCGCTGGGTCGCCGTGTTTTCTTCTGTTCCGATAACGCCTCCGACGCAGCTGCGGCGGAGGCTGAGGCGAAAGCGGCGGAGTCCGATTCAGATGGGTCTGACTCGAAATCTTCGTCGGCGATTGTGCCCACTAACCCTAGACCTGAGGATTGCTTAACGGTTAGTTCAATTTCATAAAGGTTGTGCCTTTATGTATCAATTTGTGTTCAAGCTCAATTGCAATTGCATAAAGGTTGTGGCTTTATGTATCAGTTTGTTTTCAAGCTCAATTTTAATTGCATAAAGGTTGTGCCTTTATGTATCAATTTGTATTCAAGCTCAGTTGTACTTGCATAAAGGTTGTGGCTTTATGTATAGAGCAAATCTCATGCTTGTTGAAATGATTACAAAGTTGTAAACTTTGGTTTATAGAATGTGTGATTTGTAAATGTAATGGCTTTGAGTGCAAGTGCATGTTGCTTTATGAGATGCTTTGTTCTATTAGTGGAGACATTTGAAAGCTTCCACCGTTGTTTGTATTGCTTAGTGTTTTTTTGAATTTGGGTTGAATGTTATTTGGAGCATTATACATTTGGATCATTACCATTTGAGTGGATTTTTGTTTCTCTTTGTGTAATTGCAGGTTCTAGCATTGCCGGTGGCACATAGGCCTCTTTTTCCTGGTTTTTACATGCCAATCTATGTCAAGGTTTTTCACTTCATCCTTTTATGACCTTGGTTCATTATACAAAACTTGGTCTTGTTTAGACCGTAGAAATCTCATGGAATAACCGTATGTAGCCTTAGAAGATTAGAAGTATATTCAATTGTTTGGTTTCTAGTAGAGGCAGGAAGGATCATTGATTATCTAGTTACAAGAAAACACTTAGAGGAATGAGTTATCAAAATTGACACCGCATATACTTTGAAAACATCTGCTGTTTTTATTTCTACATATAGGTGAACTCTGTCTGACCAGCGTCTGATTTTTTTGTGTTCAGGATCCTAAAGTACTGGCAGCCTTACAAGAGAGCAGAAGACGGCAAGCTCCATATGCAGGAGCTTTCCTTCTGAAGGATGACCCATCAACTGATTCATCTTCAAGCACTGACATGGAGAAAAACATAAATGAGCTGAAAGGGAAAGATTTGCTTAAACGGCTTCACGAAGTTGGCACACTTGCTCAGGTATCTTGTTACTGCTACTGCTCTTTAGCTTCTTTTTGGTGTCCGTGTGATAAAATCAAGAGACATAACTATCATTGCAATCCCTTGACATTTCAGATTTCAAGTATCCAAGGAGACCAAGTTATCCTTGTTGGTCATAGACGGCTTCGCATAACGGAGATGGTAAGTCAGTAGAGTAAGACTTTATAGTTCTAAAGCCTGACGATTCTTCAAATGTGTTCTTTGGTTTATCAAGTCACGTCTTTTAGTGAGAGATCTATGCCCTTTATTCAGGTGAGTGAAGAACCACTTACCGTCAAAGTCGATCATCTTAAGGTACACTAATGCTTCTATGCTTTTCCTCGTACGGTGTAAGACCTTTGTTTGGTTTTTTCTCTGTAAGTTATGTAACCTTATTTCTTGCTCTATGTGCAGGATAAGCCGTTTGACATGGACGATGATGTCATCAAGGCAACATCCTTTGAAGTTATTTCAACGCTTAGGGATGTACTAAAGACAAGCTCACTGTGGAGGGATCACGTCCAGACGTATACTCAGGTATTCTCTTCATGATTTTCACTTGCGCAGGTAAAAAAAAAAATCTCAGGATACAAATATCTTAGTAGATGTCTTTCAAACTTGTGTAGCATATAGGTGAGTTCACTTATCCACGGTTAGCGGATTTTGGAGCAGCAATATGTGGTGCAAATAGGCATCAAGCTCAAGAAGTTCTTGAAGAACTGGATGTAAGGAGCTTCACTGTTCTGCAATTGTATGGTATTACATCCTTAGTCAAAATCTCAATTTCTTTTTTTTTGCTCGACTTAGGTTCATAAACGTCTGCGGTTGACGCTGGAATTGATGAAAAAGGAAAGGGAAATTAGCAAGATTCAGGTATTTCATTTTCTTACTTTCTTGTCTCTTTCCAGGATGACAATAGATTCTTATTTTTCAATCCCTTTACAGGAAACTATAGCAAAAGCAATTGAAGAAAAAATTAGCGGTGAGCAACGCCGTTACTTGCTAAATGAGCAGCTCAAGGCTATAAAGAAGGTACTCTTTACCCTGTTCTTGTTAGTTTCGTCCACATACAAGATTTTAATTCTGAAGTGATCCAATGCAGGAGCTTGGTGTGGAGACAGATGACAAATCTGCACTGTCTGGTCAGTACTAGCTTAAAGTATCTTCATTTTCAAGTAGTCATTGTATATCCACATAAGAGATATATCATCTTACTGCCTCATGGATCATCATGCATTCATGAGGCGTCAGTGTCTTTACTATGATTCCGAGTGCACTTTTAATTGCAAGACAACTGCAACTTATAGTCCGTTTTTTATTGCAGAAAAGTTTAAGGAAAGGATTGATCCTAACAAGGAAAAGATTCCAGCGCATGTGTTACAAGTCATAGAAGAAGAGCTTACAAAACTGCAGCTTTTAGAGGCGAGTTCAAGCGAGTTTAACGTGACCCGTAACTACCTTGATTGGTTGACCATATTGCCTTGGGGAAATTACAGGTTTTCTACTCTTGCTTTAGTTTATACTTTATTTGTGTAAGTCAAGCAGTAGAATAGATCTTTTGCTATGAGAGAGACTGATAAAGAGAGGGATGAGAATACATGATCATCTTATGGCACCAATGGTATTTGCTTTGTGTTAACTGATTGAGAATCTGTTTATTAAATTTGCAGTGATGAAAATTTTGATGTTGTGAGGGCACAACAAATTCTTGACGAGGATCACTATGGCTTATCTGACGTAAAGGAAAGGATACTAGAATTTATTGCGGTTGGAAGGCTTAGAGGCACTTCACAAGGTTTGATTACTTATTGTGGCCTCTTTTTCTGATTTGATCTTGATAGTGAAAAAGAACCTTTCCTAGTTATAAGCTCTGCTTCTGAAACTGGAGTATATGTGTAACCAGGGAAAATCATCTGCCTCTCGGGCCCTCCTGGAGTAGGTAAAACTAGTATTGGTCGCTCTATTGCACGTGCTCTTAATCGCAAGTTTTTCCGGTTCTCTGTTGGAGGGTTAGCAGATGTCGCTGAGATTAAGGTATAAACACTCTTGCTTTACTAGCAGGTCTTTGTCAAAATGGAACTGTAATAAATCATTCTCGTAATACCATGTTTAGGGGCATCGTCGAACATATGTTGGCGCCATGCCAGGAAAGATGGTCCAATGTCTCAAGAGCGTGGGGACAGCAAATCCTCTTGTTCTAATCGATGAGATTGATAAGGTAAATATCTTGTTAGTATTGGTATTAGCTTCTTGAAAGTTTCTCACCATCATTGTCATATACTGGCTCTGCAATAATATGGTTTTATTTATCCTGGGCAGCTTGGGAGAGGCCATGCTGGTGACCCAGCCAGTGCTTTGTTGGAGCTTCTGGATCCAGAGCAAAATGCAAATTTTCTGGACCACTATCTTGACGTTACTATTGACCTCTCAAAGGTTACTAATATGATCACTGACCAAACAGCAAATGTGATTGTAGGCTGTTTGAATTTAGTTGCTGATCCATTTTCCTACAGGTTTTATTTGTGTGCACAGCAAATGTGATAGACATGATTCCAAATCCTCTGCTAGACAGAATGGAGGTGATTAGTATTGCTGGGTATATCACTGATGAGAAAGTTCATATCGCCAGAGACTATTTGGAGAAAACCGCACGTGGAGATTGTGGTATCAAGCCTGAACAGGTCTCACTTTCATCCTATTCTCCAATTGTCTCTGGTCTTGAGTAATTGTCTTGGAATCACATACTTTCTCCTGTGATTTTCTCAAAACTTTGTACTACTTGCAGGTTGAGGTGAGTGATGCAGCTCTTCTTTCATTGATAGAAAATTACTGCAGAGAAGCAGGAGTTAGGAATCTCCAGAAACAGATTGAGAAGATTTACAGGAAGGTAAGTTTTGCTACAAGGCTCTCAATCTGTTCCCTCAAGCCCACATCTAACATGAGTTACTTTTTATTTGTAGATTGCTCTTAAACTAGTGCGCGAAGGAGTAGTACCAGAAGAGCCTGCAGTTGCTGTTGATGCTGAGGAAGCTGAAATTGTGACCAAGCTTGACGTGGAATCCACCGAGAACCATGTTGAAGAAAACCCTGTCCCATCTGCTAAAGAAGCAAAGGAAGAGGCTCAAAATGAGAAGAAGGCAATTGAAAAGGTTATGATTGATGAAACAAACCTTGCAGATTATGTAGGCAAACCTGTGTTCCATGCAGAAAAGATCTATGAGCCCACACCGGTAGGAGTTGTGATGGGTCTAGCTTGGACATCAATGGGTGGTTCAACATTGTACATAGAGACAACTGTTGTGGAGGAAGGTGAAGGTAAAGGTTGTTTGAATGTAACTGGTCAGCTCGGTGATGTGATGAAAGAAAGCGCACAGATCGCTCACACAGTCGCTAGAAAGATCATGCTAGAGAAAGAACCAGAGAATCAGTTCTTTGCAAACTCCAAGCTTCATCTCCATGTTCCTGCAGGAGCTACACCCAAGGACGGTCCAAGTGCAGGCTGCACTATGATCACATCATTGCTATCACTTGCCATGAAGAAACCTGTTCAGAAAGATCTTGCAATGACTGGAGAAGTCACTCTAACTGGTAGAATCCTTCCTATTGGTGGGGTAAGTTAGTCTCACTCTATTAATGTTTTTTGGACATATTACAGAACTTGCTGCAAGTTTCTTACACAACATATTTCAGGTGAAGGAGAAAACCATAGCGGCGAGGCGGAGTCAGGTGAAGACTATAATATTTCCAGAGGCGAACCAGAGAGACTTTGAAGAGCTGGCAGACAATGTGAAAGAAGGGCTTGATGTTCACTTTGTGGATGACTATAAAAAGATCTTCGAGCTTGCCTTTGGCTATGACAAAGAACAAGACTGAGAGAACTCAGAACTCACGTTGACCTTCTTCCTCTGTTGTTGTCTCGCCATCTAAACAAGAGAACCATTCTTGATTCTTTCTTTGTTTTCTCTTTATACTTTTGTCCCTTCAAGAAGGGTCATACTGTAACAATTTTTATCATTAGGATAGTTTATTTATGTGGTTGGACCTTCGTGGTATATTCCCACAGCCAAATCATGATGCATCAAAATAAAAATGTTGTCTGCTTGTTATACTATGAACAGGTTGTATGACTTGCACTGTTGCTAGAAGTCATTGTTGGACAAGATTTTTTTCCAGTGCCTTTAAGCAGAACTCCTTTACTGGGATGAAGGGCAAGTAACATATTATTTGCATTTCATTCCATCTTTGAGAAGAGTACACATTAGGAGAAACATTGGCTACTTTTTACTTTTATCTCAATTCTCATGTCAGAGAATCTATCACATGAAAGAAACACAGACCGGAAGCTTCTACAATGCAGAGAGAAGATCAGACTCAAACAAAGCAGAAACTAACTCTTTTCATTGGCTTCAATGTTCTTCTTTGAACACCAAGACAAGCTCATTAACTAAATCATCAACCAGGGTAGATACTATCTCTCCCTCAATGTCAATACCTTCTTCATAAGCCTCTCTCTCGAAATCAAGCCAACTCCCTTCTAAACTGCTCATTTCTTTCTCAACAAGCTCATCCATTATCATCTCCTCCATCTTCTTCAATCCGTGAATCTCTCTTTTCAGTTCTTCTGCTAACCAATCTCTATGTTCAAACAAAACTCCGTCTCTCCACATTAGTCTTCTGCAGCTACCCCTAAACATCTGCTCGCATTTGAGCGCTAAGGACTTGTTGACAAAATCAAATAGTGTCTTTCTCTTCAGCTTGGCTGCTGTTGCTTCTCCTTGGCCTTCCAGTTCTTTAAAGAGGCTACCAGGTAATATGTCAGTAGCCATCCCCAAAGCGAATTCTTTCACCATTAGTTGGTCAGAACCTAGGATCACAGATATGTACTCAACCTCCCAGTCTAGCCTTTCTGTGGTTTGTCTACAGTCTGAGAAACCCTTGCTGCAAGAGCTTCTGAGATCATCTGGTTCTGTTACAGTGCTAATGCTGCTAACTTCATGCTCTTCTGCATGCATCATCTTCTTTTCCGGAAGAAACGAAGTTGAACAAAACATAGTTAGTTAGAAAGTCATTACAAATGTAGAAAGATTTGCATGTAGAAATAGTTCCAAGATACTAAAACTATAGAATGCTAAAATGCACGTAGATTGGATATTTTATCTATTAGCTGAGGAACTAACCTGAAGTTTTTGTTTGTCATAGGATGAAGTGCAGTCAAAAACAGGTTCACTCTCTGATAAAACTTTATCCAGATCCTTTTGGGTCAACTTGTCATACTCTAATGAAGATGAAAACATCTCGTTCACACCATCCTTTGCACTGGAACGTGAAGACTCTTCTTGTGTCAGGCTACAGCTAGAAGATTCAAGCTTAGAGGTCAGCTCTCTGAGCTTTTTCTCTAACAGAACATCAAAAGAACTGGCGCCAAACATATCTAAACTAACTGCAGAGTCTGTGTCTTGATCAGTTACTTGAGTGGAGGATAGTGAATCAGATGATAAACCTTTAATGGGGGATGAGAATGTGAATGAAACCACATCTACTTCCTTTTTCCGATCATCATTGCCTGAATGCAAGCTACCATCAATGGTAACGTTACATTTTATCACATTTTCACCCCTTTTGATCCGTTTATCATTGGAGATTCCACATTCTTGCATCCCATTAAGGGGTTTCTTGCTCCGGGGAAGAGTCTTTTTACGGGACAAAGATAGAGAAGTACTCTTTCCTGCCGACGCTATCGATCCACTCTCCACAGGAACCTTGTTGACAATTTTATTAATCACTTTGCTGCTTTTTTGGTTTGAAACAGGGGTCTTTAACCGTTGGTTGTCCTTGCAGTTCAGTTTCTGTTCATTCTGCTTAAGCACACTCTTTCCCGTGCCAACGAGAGGTCCTCTGAGACCATTCTGGCTTTTGACTGTGCGCTTTTTAGGTTCTACTTTCTCCTTATGGTTTGCAAAGTTTCTAATGACACTTATGGACGTTGTGCTGGCCTTTGCTTGTTCAGATACATAAGGTGGCTTCGGTTTACTCTTCGAACCATCAGAACTGTTTTTCTCCATGAACTTACTAGAGGACGGTGTCATGACTGCTGTTGATGCTCTCTTCTCGTTGATGGTATCATTGGAGACTTGGCGGCTAGACACTTTCTTTGCAGCTTCTAGTTTCTTTCTTAAATCTCGGATCCTCATAGGAACTGATGAAGGAGAATCTGATGGCGAAAACCGTGTTCTAGTAACCATCCTAGGACTTGGTTCAATCATCCTTGAAGCTGCTTCCATTACATAAACGAGGTTCCTGGATGGGACAAACCCAGGACTCCTGATAGGAGACAAGAGTCTATTGTTGGCAACAGAGATCGGTTTAGCTAACCTAGGAGGGAAAGTTTCAGACTGAAACCTCTCAATCGGTCTGCTGCGGCTTGAATCCAAATGTTCCCATGATACTCCATCATAGTCACTACGGAGATTGACATAACCAAGATTCTCATATGCATTCCATTTGTTCGTGTTTCTTGAATGTCTGAAGAAGAATGGGTCAAGATCAGGATTAAACCGAGGTTCCTGGTCATTTGGTACCGGTAAAGACTCTAAACCCATGAGCCTCGCAACCACACTCGGGGCTCTTGTCCCTTGCCCATCATCACTTGAAACAGAAGATGCACAACAGCTCGAATCACTTCTTGAGTTGTAATTCCAATTCTTGCCAATCTTATCAACCTCATCCTGCATAAAAATCATATTCCACTGAATAAACACAAGACAAAACTGTTGTCACTTGACATAAACAACGTAACAGTATTGAGAAAACTCACAAGAGAAGGCCTCGAGAGGTTTTGAGCATTATGTTTTGTCTGCTTTGGTTCTTCTGGTACAAAAACAAGAAGATAGAAGTTGAGATTACTGATTAAAACAAAAACATGTTACAACCAGAGATCTTGAAAACAAAAAGTGCACTGCCTGAAACCATATAATCAAATCCTTCTAACCAGAAGTACACTATCTTAAAACATCTCCAATCCATTGCTATTTTTGCTTCTATAATAAAATTTAGAGGCAATCTCACTCCAGTCCATTGCTATTTCTTTCTTTAAAATCTATATTTACGAGAAGAAATAACAATCTCTACTTTTTACTCTATATTTTGAACAATGTTATTATAGGGGAATACATCGAAACAAACTTCATCTCCATTATAGAAAAAAAAATAGCAAAATACATTGGAGATGGTCTTAAGACAAGACATAACTACATGCTACAGAGAGTTCACAAGAACTGAGCTAAACATTGCTAGCTAGTTGTGAACCTTACAAAGGCAATACTTGTAGACACACACCTGAGAGTTCCGAGCTGCCGGAAGAGAAGAGCTTCTTCTTCCGTGACTTTCCAGACCAATCAAATAGATTTAAAAACCGTCCTCTTGATCGTTTCCTCTCAACAACCTCCATTTTTTTTAATCATTCCATCTACAGATTACAATCAATGAATCACTTCTCCTGGAATGTAACTTACAAGATGCAGCAAAAAAAGGATCTTGATTCAAACAAGTGCAATAGACAAACCAAAGTAGACACCAACTTTGATATGAAGACAAGTTACTAATCTACAGTCAGAAGTAGACACCACATGATAATACAGAACAGAGCTGTGAAGGAGACAAAGACAAAGACAACTCAAACAATGTAGACAACACACAGAAAGAACAGAGCTTTACTTTGGGATCATGCCAAAGACTTAAACTTTCACTTATGGGCACATTCCAAATTGGTGTGAACTCCAGAAAAACATTGTAAAGGTAAGATTTTGAGACGTTTAGAGTAAAATTTAGCAATCGAGAACAGAGGTATACCAATGAACCAGAAGAACGAGAGAGAGAGAGAGAGAGTGCAGAAGCAACAGAGGAACTTGAAAGAAGAGATACTAAACTACACAGTGTGGATTGATGTAACGAGAGAAGGAGAGAGAGAAGAGATAAATAATTTTAAGAAGTATTTTAAATTTTATATTATAAATCTAAAAGTATAGGCACTAAACATTAATCCTCAAACCAATTCCCTACTCCAAATACTAAATTATAATTTTAGAATAATTAATCCAAGAAGATACTATAAGATAAATTTAAAATGTTTTTGTCACTAAAATAAATTTCAAAAATAATTAAAATAAATTTTATTAAAAAGTTATGGAGTAGGGTTTTGGAGGTGAAGTTTAAAACTAAAAAAAAATTATTTTGATCATTTTCTTTTTTAAATTTTATTTTTTTGACAAAAACTTAAAATGGTTTATTTGATAAATTTGTCCTTAATTCAATAAGCATACGTACTTTACTCTTTAATAAAGATTTTTTTATTATTTTTCCTTGTCAACTATTTTATGATTTATTTTAGGTATTTCTCTTAAGTTAATTAATGTATCTTTTATTTTATTTTATAAGAAAGTGTATTTCTTCTGTATATAATCCAAATAAAATAGATAATTTAAATCTTGGATTTTTCTATGGCGACGATCTAGTATTGACGAATGAAGTATAATGAGTACAGAGAAAAAAAAGTTGAATAATATACAGTCTGATAAGCTAGCAAAATGAGAAATCGACCATACATATGTTTCTTCTGTTCGGTTATGGAAGCATGCAAAAAAACTTTATAGTATACAGTGCACACGTCTAATAATGCCAAACCGCAACAGTTGATTTCCCACGGTGTTTGGGAACCACAAAATGGGTTTACGGGCTCCACTTTATAATATTCCTAAAAATAATTTAGTACGTTAGATCGTGTTTTTGTGTAAAGGTTTGTCCAGTAGTGTTCTTGAAAACGAAACAATAATAGTACTTTTTTTTTGACAAAAGGTTTGAATCAATAATACTTGCTACTGAGAGCTTGGCACTGTAAAGTTTTGGTGCATCATCACGTGCAACGTCTCTCTGAGATGGGATACATCCTAAAGATGGTACACGAGTAATCTTCTTGGTCTATTTTCATATAGCATCTGCAAATATCATGTGAAGAAGAAAATGAAACACAAACTTTGATTTTACAAAAAAGATGAGCAAGATTACTCAAAAAAAAGATTGTTGCTCATTTGTTAACTGAACAAAAGAAGGATGGTATGCCAAAAGATGGTGGTAGCCAGCACCACCAGAAGCAAATGCTACACCAGTACTTGGAATATCATTCGCTTTCAAATTACAATATAAAATATAACACCATTGAAAAGCTTAATTATGGAAACAATATCTTAAAAGAAGTTGGTTAGGGAGAATCTTAGGCATGGGCGTTCGGGTCTTCGGGTTGGGTTCGGGTCGATTTTTTTCGGATCCGGGTGGATTCCTTTCGAATCTGAGTCGATTCCTTTCGGATCTGGGTCGATTCCTTTCAGATTCTAGAGTTTTAGATCCAATAGGTACTTATAAATTTTCAGTTCGGATCTGGGTTCGGGTCAGTTCGGATATATGACATCGATCACAAGTTTCACTACCATACAAGCACCTATACAGAAACTTCCTGGATGCTCGACTTCACTGGTAGTTAATATTAAAATAAGAAGAAAATCTAACGTAGATCTACATGTACTCTGACTCATTCATGAGTGTGAGTATATACATGAAGAAAAAGACATTTCTAGAACGCTAGTTACAAATATATCCAAAACTCTTTAAAAAGCGACTTCGAAATTGAAGAATCTAAAATACTTCTAGTCTGGAGGAGAGCACTACAAAAGACATCCCCTAAAAATAACAATTAGGGAGAAGAAATAAAGAAATTTCAATTATAAAACACTTGATTCAAATTTTTTTAAAAATATATAGTGCTTGATTTCAAATGTAGAAAAGTATGAACTCGCGACATGTTATAACGTTTCGTATATATGGATGCAAACCTTCCTTTGGGACCCATAAGCAAATGAACAATAACAATACGTATAGTTTCTGATCACAACTTAGCATGTTTTCACCTGCAGTTCGAACCCCGCTGGTCACCATGAATTTAACATCTCCCCTAAAAAAAGAGGTGGTTCCAACCTCTTTTTTTACCAAAAAAAAATAGCATGTCACCAGAAAAAAAAACTTAGCATATCTTCAAAAGTTTACAAAATAAAAAAAAAACCCTTAGCATGTCTAAATCCCACAAGAAAAAAAGGATTAATATAGCACAATAATTATTACAAGTGAACAATATAATAGCAGTATGAGAGACACGTAAAAAGTGATTGGTTAACGAAATGGTTCGATTAATCAAACTTAGATATCAATCAACAGTTCGTTTGACTATTCGGCATCTCTTAGTTTCCTTTCGGTTTTCCTCGAATTTGGAAGGAAATTTCAAGAAAAATATTTATAGAATTTTGTAAAAGTCATCTATAAAATTACATTGTTTATTGGCTGGAAAACAATTTAACAATAGTTCTTGGAAAACTTTAATTTTGTTATATACTTGACTTCCTTCTAACTTGTATAAATAATCAAAATTCTCTAACCCTTAACCACTTGAGTATGGTTGAGTGGTGCATGGCGTCTTAGTATTTCTAAAAAAATTGAATTTGAATTCTCGTCAATTTAGGTTTATCCATCTATGTGATCAGGCAATAACAATATTTAAATTCACTTGCAAGTAATCGAGTTGGTTAGCATTGTTCCAAAGGTTAGTCGGTTGGAATTCGATCCATCGGATATTTTAGATTATCCAAAACAAATCTCTAATCGTTTGTTTTTTTTGTTATAAGAAAACCTATTTTATATCAATTTTTGTAGGTTCTGAATCTTCAAACTGCATTGTTTATTGGCCGGAAAATAAATGGACGTGTAAACTTCTTCCGCTACGGCTTTTTTTTATTCTTAAGAAAACCATTTGTGTCGTTTTATTTGGTTTCCATCAAGGAAGGAGATAGTCCATCAGCAGAACGCGTTAATGAAGACAAAGAATGTTCTAATATTTATCTTGTACTTCCAATCTTGAAAACATTAAATATTAAATGTTATTGTATGATCATAGACTACTTAAAACGCGTTATGTGTACTCACCTAAACGTGGTTTTAGGGGTCAATGTGCATTTAGTTGACGATGTAGCCTTGCGCTTATGTCAACGGTTCTTTTTGGCTGGTTTATAGTTTTTCAAGTGCTTAAAAATTGAAATGTTGCAAATTTGCAATAGTATGCTTCATTTTATCACTAAGCTACCAATGCTTTATTATTTGTTTAGATTTTGACAACATGTTCAAACTGCTTTCCTTTTTAACTAGGGATCAAACTATTTCTAAATTTAGAAATGCAAAATTTATACTATAACTATTGGAATTGAATCATCAGTGCATGAGCAGCCGAGTAGGATTGGTTGTGCATGAGCAGCCGAGTAGGATTGGTTGTGCATGGTAGCACCATAAGAGTTACGTCTTTCTCACGTCTAGTCAATGATTGAGAAACGGCCAAAACGCGTTTAAGAGCATCTCCATCAGTTAAGGACCCCTTATGGGTCCTTAATTTTTTTTTTCTTTTTTTCGATTTTTAAAAAAAAAAAAATTAAAAACAATCAATCATGGGCCGTCATGTGTCAGTGGGGTCCACAAAACAGTGTAAAGAACGATCCTTAAATAGGGATTTTTAGGAGTGATCCTTAACAAAAGTGGTGGAGCCTACCACCACTTTTTGCTAAGGAACCTTCCTAAAGAGCATGGATGGACAGGCTCTAAAGTGATAATTTTAAAACGCTTATATTAAAATGCAATAATGCAGGATCGTATCTGACAACAGTACCAACAAAAATTCAGACCCATATGATATCTAACCACACAAACTATACAAGTGAACGTTTATAATATTTATAAAATCAAGATCGTAGTTACCGATAATTTTCATAGTGAAAAAGGTTAATAAACTTACAAGTAAGGACCAATATTTAGTTACATATGTTAAAGACAAACTACTAGTTAGATAAATCAGAAAATCTAGTTTTCTAAAAAAAAAATCTTAAGTCAATGATATTTTTCTCTTTATACGGATCATATATTAGCTCAAAAAATACCATATCTATGTCGTCATTTGGACTGAGACATATTCTAAACGCTTATAAGGGTCAAAATGAGTTTAAAAGAAAGATAGATATGAAATTGTAATAAATATAAATTAGGGAATAGTTTCAACAAAAATCTTAAAAAGTTGTAGACAAGAAAAATAAATCTGTAGACTGAGTTATTAAACTATAATTCTACTTTATATCCGACTTTTCAATTTGCGGAAATATTCTTATAAACCGTTATATATTGGTTTAAATGAATGTACATGTTTGGTCGGATAGGGTATATATAATCTAGGTTATAAGAAGCTAAATTTTATAAGTTTGTACCAAATGTTTCAACCAGCAATTGATTTGGTAACAAATTGATATATTAAACTAGACAAGTGTCTTCATACTTGGTTTAATTAGCAAAAAAAAAAAAAAATAACTAACTATAGCGTGGTTAATGAATAGCACTACTAAACTATAGAGAGTAGAACGAATCTTCCTGGAAATTTACGTGCTACTTCGTCAATGCTCATCTCTTTATAATCCCCCATCAACTACTCTCTCACAAACTCATCTCTTGCTCTCTTCTCTCTTCTCTCTCACACACAAAGATCCCTTTATATTTTAGAAAGACTTAATAAAAACTCTTAAAAAAATCTGATAACACAAACACAAAGTGATCAATGAAGATGCAACACACCCCTTTTCATGGGGCTAGTGGGTACAGTGGTTTAAAACCTCATAAACTAACATTCAAGAAGTGAGTTTCTCCCATGTTACAACACTAGTATATTTGTTTTGTTCGGTTGATTTTAGAACAAAGGTTTTAAGTTTTGAGTTTGTTTTTTCTCATGTAAACCACAGAGTTGTGAAGAAAGTGATGAGAGATCGTTCAACTAATCAATTCATGGTTGGTATGGAGAACATGCTCAGAAATATTGTGAGTTTTGTCACCGTCTTCATTTACACATATAAACCACATAATTAATTAAAATCTCAATTAGTGACGAAATTAATTAAATTAATCCATTCCTATAACAGCCACCAGCTTTGACCGACTTGTTCTTCTCTTTGTGGTTTTAAAATCTGTGGGCTCCGTATCAACGATCTTGTATGGTCCTAAGTCTAGCTAGTTACCATATTATATCAAACTATATACATATAATTATATGATATAATACAACTATGAAGTATTAATGATCAAATTGTAAATATATACACACGTGTTAGTTGACTAAAAATAAATACACACGTGTTTTGTATCTTTTGCATGCAGTTGTTGCAACTTGAAACGTTTGCTTAATTAGTTATATAGTTTTTTTGGCTAAATGTTATACTTATTTAGTTATATTCAATGATATATGTAATTAATTATTTTAATTTTGTATGATTTAGGTTCGAGAGGAGCTTGATCGTGTTATTCAACCTCAACTCTCCTCGTCAATGTCCACAAACGAGCGTTCGCGTTCAGAAACGCCGTCCTCGCGTTCTCGTTACAAGCTGCGTTTCAACAACTCACCACCGTATACTATATTCACAGGAGCCAAGATCGAAGCCAAGAACCGTTCTCCTATAACCCTCGAGCTCGTGGACACATCCACGAACTCACGAGCCGTGTCGGGACCGCTCTCGTCTTGTCGTGTCGAACTCGTGCCGCTGTACGCTGACTTCACGGAGGAAAGCTGGACCGTTGACGTATTCAAAGGGTATGTTGTCGAGCAACGTGAAGGGAAACGTCCGTTACTTACTGGAGACATAACGGTGACGCTTAAAGACGGCGTTGGAGTGATCGCAGGAGTGGTTACTTTCTCGGATAATTCGAGCTGGACTAGGAGTAAGAAGTTCCGGTTAGGTGGTAGAGTAAGTGGTGGTGGAGCCGTGGAGGCGAGAAGTGAAGCCTTTAAAGTTAAAGACCAACGTGGAGAATGTAAGTATACTTGCTGTCTGAAACGGTTAATGCGTTTATGATGAAATATCAAAGCAAATCTCTTAAATAATAGCTCAATAAAATTATGACAAAATAAGTTTACAAAAAAATGACAAAATACAAAAAGAAAAATCTTAAAATTAATAATAATTTAAAAAAAATGATTAAATTACTTTAGACCTTCAAAAATTATGGTAATAATTTAACTCTAATCTCACTCCCTAAATATTACTTCCTCCGTTTCATATTAAGTGTCGTTGTAGAAAAAAAAATCTACAAAATAAGTGTTTTTCGATTTTTGATACAAAATTTATTAATTTAATATTGTAATTTATTTTTATATTGGTTGAAATATGGTTAGTTGTATATGTAATTGTGTTTCTATATAGAAAATGAATACTTAAAATATTTTCTTAATCCTTGTGCAAAAAGCTAAAGTGACACTCAAAATAAAAGAGAGTGAGTTAAATTTAGAATTTTAATTACTAAACCAAAACCCAAGTGCAAAATAAATAAACATAATAATTTTAACATTTTGAGATTTTTATATGCTATTTTTAGAATAAAAAGTGTTTTAGTGCTAATATTTCTCAATTATCAATAGTTTTTATTTTCTACATTTCTGGTTATGCAGCTTATAAAAAACATCATCCTCCGTACCCTGGTGACGAGGTTTGGAGACTGGAAAGAATAGCGAAAGTTGGCGTTTCGACAAAGCGTTTGGCTGAACATAATATTTTTACCGTCAAGGATTTTCTCCGTTGGTATACGGTTGATTCAGATGCGTTATACAACGTAAGATTGGTTATAAACCTAAAATAAAATTCAAATGAGTCTTAAAAGTATATAAACCTATAACCTAATTAATTTTTTCTTTTTACCAGCTACTTGGTGGAGAGCATATTCTTATTGGAGGGATCTCAAAGAAAACATATGAAGCAATTGTATCCCATGCTAAGCAATGCGTTTTGGACGAAGCAGAGTGTTACATCTACAACACAACCGCTCCTGGCGTTTCACTTATTTTCAACTCTGTCTATGAAGTGATCAAAGTGTGTTTCAGTGATGGCACGTTTCAAAATCCAGATCAGCTACCAAGCTATCAGCTCGGCGAGTTAAAACGTGAAGCGTATCAAAACCTTAACCAGTTTAGAACCTTTGTGGAACATCCACAAAGGTCCTTGCAATGCACGCAGTATCCTGAATTGCAGCCCAACAATTTTCAAGGTATATATTTAATTTTGGTCACCGTGCATGTAAGAGCACTTTTAATGGGAATTCTAGTTATCGAATTATCAAAATACTTATATATGTATATATTAATGTTAATATTTAATTGCGAAGTTCTTAACTTTACGAAAAACTCAACCTAAAATATCCGACTGAGTATACTCTAAGATGTTTTGATATGTAAATATCTAGACTTTTAATAACGATTTTTTCTTATTTTTTGAATATTTAGGAGTTTCGGTTCCATTAGACTCTTTGAACTCTCTTTACCTCACAGCTTCAAACTCCATAGTCCAACCAGAGATGCTGATGAACTTTGATAACTCACCAGCCATGACGTCGTATCATATCCACGGAAACTTCATGCAAAGAAACAGGTTCGGGGTTAGTGAACACGACCAGGTGCACAGTGAACCACAAACTGTAGTGACAAGTGGTTGTTATATCGAGAACACTTCTGCTTATGACTTGCACTCGAACTGGTCCCTTGGTGCAGCGGACTGGGAGCAACAAATGAATAAGAGTTATTGTGTTAGCGTGTGTGGCACGGAAGAAGCTGGAACGTATGATGTTCGTATTGCAAACATTAATGTGGGATCTCCAAGAGGCAGGTGGTGTAAGGTTAAGGCAGCTTTTAAGATCCGTGAAGTTTGGAAACTCACAACTGCTAGAAAAAGATCAGGGAAGGCTTGTAAGAGCCATTGTCTACTGTACTAGATTCACAGGTTTAAGATGTGTATGTATTGTACTTGTGTGAGTTTTTCTTTTTCCGTTTGATAGAATAGGATTAGTTAATTGGATCCCGGCCATTGACTGTTTCCAATGGTTTAATAAGTACTGGGGATTAATTAGTCTTTCTGTAAAACAAGTTTGATATGTAACTCTACAAAAAAGGCTATATTGTATATGTAACCAAATCAGTTTATATGTTTTATATTTCAAGTATTTGCGTAGCCCTTAAAGTAAATGGTTTTAGATGATCTCCAATAACACTCTATATTTTCTTATAAAGTACAGTAACAACATTATAGTAAAAGTTACTATATAATAGAATTACTCTATTTTAGATTAGATTATACATAAAAATAGAGTGTCACTGGAGATGCCGTTATAGCAAAAAGTTGTCACTTAGCACTTAAATGTAAATGGTTTTATAGCCCATAACATAATCAACTTTCAAATCAAATCCCCACTTATTATCTTAATTAAAAAGGTTGCTTTCACTTGGCCAGCACTTGCTAGAAAATAATCTATTGTATTTGGAAAGACTATTTTATTGCCTTGTGTTTCCCTTTATAATATTGCGTACTTTTCCTTTTCCTCGAACTGATTGAAGAAGAAAACCAACAAAAATCTATGAATAAGAGCATGATTAACCCTAAAACCTCATTTGAAATTTTTATTATTTTTATTTTTTTTTGATTTAATTTTTTTTTAAATTAAAAATGAACTAATCGTAAACCGCCACATGTCAATGAACTTGCGAACAATACAAAAACCCAAGCAAAGTCAACTCTTAATTTAGGGTTTTTGAAACCGGATTTTAAAGTTTCAGTATCCCCTTCTTAAGAACCCCATAAAACACCCCGATAATAGTGATCTAAGTGAAAACATTGGTGGCTTTTGCTTCGTTAATTTTTCTGTCTTCACGTGAACAAGTTTGCAGAATCTGCGGTTTGCTTCTACTTTATTGTCTCTAATACATCCACGCACTCACATAGTTATTAAAAAGGATTCCACAGATCATGGTCGTGCGTACTGCCACTGGGCTTTCCACCTGACAACGACTTGGCAGATGTTTTGTTTTGTGTCATCAGTCTAGCAGAAAGGCCATAATCATTAACTGACCTAAAGTGTGGCCAAGTGCGTTTGTGTCTTCTTACCATAATCACACTGGTTTTGAAAGGGTTTATAAGGAGATCTTAAGCCTTTCTTGATGATTGACTCATACCACAAGTAACCTTGCCATAGTTTCTCCATTTCAATCCTCTTGGCTTTATTTTGCTCAGAGTTACTGGTTGGTTTTTGGCTACTGTGGTTACAAATAGGAGCTCTGCAGGAAATAAAGGTTAGTTTGTTCCTTTGTTTTGATTTATCCAAGAGAGCTACGGTTCTCGTTTTTTTTTTTTAACTTCCCAAATTTTTAATGTGCAAAATCTTTTTAGCAATTGTGTAGTGAATTCACTACACAATTGTTATTAGACAATTCTAATAGAGAAAATTGTTTTTAATAAAAATAAGCCAATTTTGGAATTTAGAACGGGTAGTGGGAATCGAATTCGCATTGTTAGCTTGGAAGCCTAAGGATTTTAGTCGACGTCAGTTGATCAGTTTTATATTTTTAACGTCTCTAATTTGTTGCGATTGACATTTTTTTTTAATACCAAAAGGTTCGGTGTTGAAATTCGTAAACAATTCTAAATTTTAACATAGAAATGGAAGAAGAGAAGGAGACAATTAGGTGTTGCAGTGATTGTAAAACCACCAAGACACCAATGTGGAGAGGTGGACCATCTGGTTCCAAGGTTTCTTCTTCTACCTTGACTTACTATATTTATAACTTTGTTTGATATTAAGAGGAAAATGGTATAGTTCAAGAAGTATTCTTAACTTGGTTTCCTTTTTGTTATTTTTGTGGTGAGATTTACAGTCACTTTGCAATGCATGTGGGATCAGATTCAGGAGACAGAGACGATCCGAGCTATTGCGTATTCGTATTATTAATAGCCACAAAGCCTATAAGAATATAAACACATCACATGATGGCTTGTCTATCAAGAAACGATGGAGTCTAAAAGAGGAAGAACAAGCTGCTCTTTGTCTACTATTATTGTCTCGTAGCTCTGTTTTCGCCTGAAAAAAAACACAAAGTACCTTGCTGAAAAGACAGTTTTGCCCTTTATTTTGTCTGCCCTCTTTGGGCCACTCTTTTGAGTATATGATTTAATCAGCTAAAGTTGGACCTAGTTTGTGTCAACAGGCCTGACCCGTAGAGACCATTTGTCAAATCTATAAACTCAAATCAGACCGGAGCATTTCGGTTTATGGCTTTGCATTGACTTTGGTTCTGCCTCGAGTTGGTTCAGTTTATTTAGTACAAAAAAAATAAATTAATAATTAGCAAATCTTTGAAACAGTGAAAACTCTGTTGCGCGGGTTTAAGTTCACCTGCTTCACCAAACATACCAGAAACAATCCAATCATACTTAGACACGTCGTATGCTTCTAACTAACACAATCACGTTTTTAAGTAAGGCGAAAAACGTGCCAGTTTCATAATACCGAAGGGAAATACACGGCGGGTAAAAGGTTTTTAAACGGCATGCACTCGTGCAGGCTGTTTAAGAAACCGAGAGATTAAATTTAAAAAGACAAACAAATTTAAAGTAAATATAACATGTAATAAAACTAGTTTAATTAAAGAAATTTATTATTATTACATACAGAACTCGTCTCTCCTCTCTCCTATGTCTCTCACTCTCTATCCAAACAATTAAAAACAAAAAAAAAGTCCATAAAACAAACAAAAAAAAAAGACAACTTCCAGAAAACAACGCACCATCGTCGTCGTCGTCGTCTTCTTCTTAATCCGTCTTTGCATCTCGCCGGAATCTTTTTGATTCGTTAATCTGAATATTTCGTATTGTCTTTGTCCGCACGCAGAATCTTAATTTGTTTGGTATCTCCCTTTGATTCTCCGAATTTTATTTGTGATTCGATCGAGAAACAAAAAAATGGATTCTGATTCATGGAGTGATCGTCTCGCATCTGCTTCGAGAAGATACCAGCTCGATTTCTTGTCTCGATCTGGTGAGTTGAAAAAACAAAAACAAAAACACGATATTGTCTTTTTTTTATTTGAGATTTGATTTTTTTTTTTGTTGGCTAAAATTATATATACGAATGAGGAAAAAAAAAACACGATATTGTTGTAAATAACTTTGATCCATATTCGCAAATCAATGTCATATTCATATAGAATGAGGTAGAATGAGATGTTCGTAGTTGTTGTATTGTAATTAAGAGATGTTATGTTGATTTTTTTTTGTAAGCGTGTGTGCTAGTTTTGTGTGAAAGAGTTTGCTTTTGTGTTTTGGTATGGTGAACTTTCTCTTAAAGTTGGAATCTTTGATTCTTAATTGAACTACAAGTAACTTGTTCTTGGTAAAAACGTTGTTTCATCTCAAAACCTAAGACATATTTGCTAGGTAAAGTTATTGCAATGATTGTTTTATTACATATCTCTATGTTCCTTTCTAATCCCAGTTTATATTGTAACCTGCAAAAAATGGAAATCATTTTCAGTATTCCTATTTTTTTTTCCTAGGCTTTGTTCCATTTGTGATTGTGGCTCTTAACAGTGTTGTCTTATTATTGATGAAAACGCAGATAACTTCTTGGGGTTTGAGGAGGTAGAGGGAGAAGATGAGTTCAGGGAAGAGTATGCTTGTCCCTTCTGCTCTGACTATTTTGATATCGTCTCTCTCTGCTGCCACATTGATGAAGATCATCCTATGGACACTATCAATGGGGTAAATATATCTCTGTAATATCAAAATCTAATGAGTGTCCCATCACATGGTTCTTGGTAGACTAGGCAAACAATTGCTCTTTGTTTGGTAGTTTCACTTCTTGGACATACAATAAGGAAGTGCAAAGTAGCCTTATGAAGATATGTCAGGAAATAGGATAGGACCCTTGTTTATTGTCTGGAGAGTTTCTTTTATTGTCTGACAGTGTTCTAAAATTCGGTCTAGGCGGCCGCAAATCGGGTCTAAGCGAAATAAAAATTCTACACGATTCCATTGGTCTTAGGCGCTTAAAAAATCGGTCTAGGCATCCGCGTAATCAATAATTGTCTATAGATCGATTTCTTGAACATTTGATTGTAGATTTAACATGATTCTCCTTGTAGGTATGTCCTGTATGTGCGGTGAAAGTGAGCTCTGATATGGTTGCTCACATAACCCTTCAACATGCAAATATGTTCAAGATATCCTTTTTTCATCAACCATTTTACTTATGTTGATTCTTCCTTCAATGTGTTATGTCTTATTCATTCCTTAACTATACTATTACGCGACGACCAGAAAAAGAAAACCAAGAAGAGGCGGGGCTCAGTCCATGCTATCAATCTTGAAGAGAGAGTTTCCTGATGGAAACTTCCAAAGCTTGTTTGAAGGATCTTCACGTGTTGTTGTACCTTCTTCCTCCTCCTCGTCCTCCAGTATAGCTGCTGACCCTTTGCTGTCTTCCTTCATTTCGCCAATGGCAGATGGACTTTTCATTTCAGAGAAGAAGACACTGAATCAGAGTTTGCCTGAACGGTATTTGCTTCATCATCATCCTCAGATTGGTTTTCTTACATTCACATCTCTGATGGATGGTTCTTGTCTTGACTGGATTTTTGCAGGAATGTTGAGAAGAAGTCGCTTTCGGCAGAGGATCACAGAGAGAAGTTGAAACAGAGCGAGTTTGTTCAAGGGATTTTCAGCTCCATGATTCTTGATGATGATTTATAAAAGGAGAGAAAATATAACTTTGTCTATGATTATTTATTAGATCATTCAACTGTTGGAACAAATGTAACGGAGTTGTTGTTTATTGTCAACCAAGTGATCTGGTGGGATTTACCAGAATAATGTTAGAGAGCTTTGTATTGAAGAGTCAAGAGAGACATGAATAATGAGTATTATTTATCTTATTGAACACATCTTTTCTTTAATGAACAACTTGGTTTGTCTGTAGATTGCAAGAAAACAACAACATAAATGTATGTATGTGATCATATATCTACATTGAGTTCTGTTCTTGAGATCTTAAGTATACTTTCAGTTTATTACATTTCTGGCTATGGTGTTTGTATTTTTATTCATAAAGCACATTGTTACTTCAAAGACTGCACTGCAGGGCTTTTAAATTCGCCTATGGTTAGGTTTTAGTAAAGATTTAAAGACTCAAATAGTTGGTAGGAGCCGCGCGAACGCAGGCTTCCTCTGACACAAATAATGACATAGGCTCTCCCACGTGGGGAGACCTTAAGCTAAGCGCCCCTCCGTTAAGTGCAATGGAGGTCACTAGCCTAGGCCACTCGTCTTCTTGATCGCGAGTTGACCCCGTCCAGGTAAGTGATGTGGGAATACTTATTAGCACAGCTTCAAATGGTAAAGATTTTTTCCTGTTATATTCACGGGCCAGATTCTATAGGCATAGTTAAGTGTTTGAACATAGCCCTGTTCTTGTTACTCACTAATTGGTAAACGCATCCACCATTTTGCTCATTCTTTATCTCGTATTGTGGATCAATGTTCTCTTTGATGAACATTACCGTATCTATTACTTGGTTTTTATGATCCTTAATGAAATTTTAGCTGATCCTATTGTTACCAATGACCTAAGGCCCTTGAGGTCTGAACTTTATTTGTTTCTGAGAATACAAATTGCAGATTTTCTCTGATGATGCTTGTCTTGACAGGATCTTACATGAATGTTGATAAGCAGAGGACAAAACAGAGAAAAGTTAAAACAGCTTGAGTTCATTCAAAGGGTTTTCAGCATGTACAGAGCTGTCATGTAAATAAACACAGCAGTGTTCGAGAGGTAAAAATAAAAAAAATTGAACAAAGGAATTGTAGGGCTTTACCCCAAGGGAAGCCCTTCCAAAAATTCTCAGTCTTAGGTCAAGCCCAAGATCAGTGAGGGGGTTTGGAAATAGTTTTCAACCAGCAATAGACGCGCCTCGGTTAGTACCTCATTAGCTGCGTCATTGCCCCAAGCGCAAAGATGAGTTTGAACGAGAGAAAGCCTCTTTGTTTTATAGCCTAACAAAACCGACCTACTTGGAACATCACTCCGATGTGGAATATTAGTAATAGGTTAACCTACCCCAAAGCCATTGTCATTAACTTTTACGTTCTCCATATGTAGTATTGTTATCGAAATTTCAGTATTACCACCACAGAGAACCATGTCAAACCATTATTTATACGATTTATTCAGAAATGAAATCTATAGACTTGCACAACACAACTAACAGACAAACTTGAAGACTATGGGATGATGGTAGGAGCTGCGCGGACGCAGGCTCCCTCTGCCACAAATAATGACACAGGCTCTCCCACTTGGGGAGACCTTAGGCTAAGCGCCCCTCCTTAGTGCAATGGAGGTCACTAGCCTAGGCCACTCGTCTTCTTGATCACGAGTTGACCCCGTCCAGGTAAGTGATTTGAACGTTCTCTCCCCTTCTTCTTTTATACTCTGATCAGCGAGTCCTTCCCTTTAAACGTAAGCGATGTGGGACGAAAGTTATATACATCTCTTAGAGACTCACAAGCTTTAAACGGCAAAGTTGCTGGGTTTACACACACATGGGCCGAACGCTACAGGCCCAGTTAAGTGTTTGGTAGTTCATCGTTTTTGAAAGCATACATGCATGTGTCAAAAGTTTTGATCAAACGCGGCGTTTAGCTCCTAATACTTTTACTACTTACTACTTGGTTGATCAAAACTAATATTGATTGGATTCTCTGGTACTTTTACTAGTTAGTCATGTTCTTGTTGCTTATTCACTCTTGAGATTTTGCAGAATAGTTATACAAACTTTATTTCTTACCAATGTCATTATCTTAACAATCTTCAAACTAAGACTTACACTGGAAGATCTAAAACCACTCGCTGAAACCTAAAATAATAATCATCAACAACACTAACTAACCAACCAAACTGAAGGAAAATAATATGGAGAGATTTGAGATTAATTACATGGA
The DNA here is from genome assembly GCA_905132765.1 of Moricandia arvensis. NCBI lineage: Eukaryota > Viridiplantae > Streptophyta > Magnoliopsida > Brassicales > Brassicaceae > Moricandia > Moricandia arvensis. The sequence goes on along the minus strand of CAJHQP010001139.1, from coordinate 26 downwards.
TTATTGTAAGTAAAGCCATTGTAATT